>JAVDPK010003040.1:441176-453188 GCA_034780415.1 Cichlasoma orientale | reverse complement strand
TGGGATAGGCTCCAGCCCCCCCGCGACCCTGAAAAGGATAAGCGGAAGCGAATGGATGGATGGATGGATGGATGGATAAAGACATGCAGTTTAAATGAACATTTGTTAAATGTGTCGAGAGTGAAATCTTACTCTGAATGGTCCATAAGAGTGTTTAGCATATATATTTATCACATAGGATTTAACATCTGAATCTGAAAGAGAACAATAAATTAAAGTGGTCAAACAAATGTAGTCGAGTACAGCATTTCTGAGTGAGTTATCCAATTTATGGTTGCCTATAGGCAGCCTATTCCAGCTGCCATAGGGCGAGAGGCATCGTACACTCTGTACAGGTCACCAGCCTGTCACAGGGCTAACAGAGAGACACACAACCATTCACATTCACACCTATAATCACCAATTAACCTAACCCCATTACCCGTCGTTAGACTGTGGGAGGAAGCCGGAGCACCCGGAGAGAACCTGCGCAGAAACTCCACACAGACGGTGCCAGTTTTGTCCATCAATTTATTCCATTGTAAAGTTATTTTTTAAGCGTGTATTCATGTCTTATTTGACTATATTATCTTCAGATAGGTTAGCAGAGCCGTTTCAAATATGAATCTGACAACAATCCATAAATACTTGAAAAGCTCATCTCTTAAAGTAAACAGAAATAGGAAGAAAATACAGAAATAAAAAAATATACTTAAAGGAAATGCCCGGAAATCAGGAGCAGCTCCTGGACCTCTGGAGATTTTCAGCTTGTGACTAAATCTTAAATCTTATACGCTAAATGATTTGCATAAACAGCATGCATAAAGAGATTCTTCATCCTCTTATATGTTACCTTAACACTCGTGGTCTAACGCTTAATGCAGTTAAATAGCAGCCTAGTATTAACTGAGTGATGAAGATGAAAAAAATTTATATTCCCAAAAAGGTCTTTATTCAAGAACATTTCTGGGCATTAAAAAATAAAAACACATACACAAGTTGACTCCTTTGCTAAAGCATACATAATTTACTACAACTCATCTCTTTTACTTGAAAACAAAATAGTTGATGTTACCAGAGTGTGTGTGTTTATATGTTTTTTTTTTACATAGTGTACCCAGGGAGTCTGCTAGCCACAAGCTCAGAGATATGCGGATACTCTTTCCTGAAATCCAAAGATCCCAGCTCATCCTCCAGTTCCTCTATCTCCTGAGGTTCAAATGAGGATACGGACTCTGCAGACAATCCTCGAACAGGGATGCTGTTCTTGGCCAACACACTCATTTGACCTCTCAATGACATTAAACTCTCAGTGCCAGAGGTCACTTCCACTCTGCTACTCACTGACATTTGCTTTCTACTTTGCAGGGAGGCTGACCTGTCTCTGTCACACTCATCAGAGGAAAAGCTGAGGGCCGAGGTTTTGGTTCGAGGTCGGATGATGTGCGTACCCCTCAGAGCATGCTGTGGAGAGCTGGGGGCTTTGATGGGCACAGGGAGGATGGCTGATCTCCTCTGGACGCTTTCCGATCCAGAGTCAGAGTTGCAAAAGTTGGAGCGAACAGGAGACTTTGGAGTCTTGGCTCTGGAGGGCTCAGGGCTGCTCAGCGGGTCAGGAGAGTAGGCATCACTGGGTTCAAGACTGTTAAAGTCATCAACATAGTCTGCTTCCTCATTTCCATCCCCGCTGGAGTCTGAAAATGAAGACTTTGAGCTGCTGCGTCTGCTGCTTCTTGAAGATTCAGTTTTATCTCCATGCCTGTCAGATTCAGACAGTGATTGATCTGATTCGCTGTGATGCTTGCTCTTGTCTTTGCTTTGAGGAACACTGTCAGTATCCAAGCTGGGGATGTGAATACATTTCGAGTCTCTTTCAGAAAGGAGAGACTTTTCTGAAGTTCTCTGAGAGTCTCTGCATTGTTTACCCTCAACTTCCCCATGTTGTTTTTTCTGTTTTAGTGTGACTGTTTCCTGTAACGCTGAGTCCCGAGTGATGCTCTGCATCATTGTCTCAATATTTTCATTGAGGTCAGAGCTCTGCTTTATTGTTGACTTTCTTTTTCCAGACCTAATGATTTTATGACCTAACTTTGCCTTTTTGTTTAACTGCGTTTCATTCTGCTTCAACTCCACGCATTCACGACGGTTTACTCTGAGAGAAAAATTTTGCTTCAGCCTTAAATTAAATGTTTTAGTTGTTCCATACACAAGCTTCTTCCTGGGAGATTTACATGAGCATTTACTCTCAATCAACATATCTTCTCGTTTGTCTCTCATTTTTACAGAACCAGGGCTAACTATAGGTGTTGAGCAGTTTCTGGGGGAGTGAGTGTGTCTTAGATGGGGAAATGTTTCCTGTCTGGTTGGCACCTTTTGTAGTGTGTTTCCAGCTGAAGGCTCTGTAGAAGCAGGCCTGTAAATCCAAGCTAGACTGGGATGAACACTCAAGGGCTGGTTGCCATTTAGCTGTGACAGTTCAACGAGCAGAGCGTTTAGCAGAGGCATCCGCTGTAAGGCTTCCCCGAGGACATTTGGAGGCATTCTGCTTGTTTCTTGGTTGCTTATTTTTGCATCGTGTCTCACTTTGGGATGCATCACTGGAGAACTTGGACTTTCCTCTTCTTCCCTAGAACACAAATCGTCAAATATAGGAGCCTCTGAATCCAGATTCCATGATTTGCAATCCCCTTGTTCATTTCTTCCTTTTTCTTCTGCACGATAATAAAGATGCGGAGGATTGAACACAGTTAGATCCTCTTCAAAATCATTTTCGGTTTGGTTTTGTGGTCTCTGTTTAGCAGCAGCAAACGCATCATCATCCTCTTCCTTCCTATCCTTACTTAACAAGACTTTTGCATTTGCCTCTCCCTCGCTTTGGGCTTTTCCGCTACACTCCAGGGTCGGTGAACAGACATTTCCAGAGTCAAGAGGCTGTGATGTAGACTTGTTCGTCTCCTTGACATGTTCTTGTGCTGGCTGGCCTCCGGGCACTCTCTCCCTCTCTGTGATGTGTGGCAGCAGACTCGCTCCCAGACATAACAGTTTGTAACTCAGGGACATTGCTCCGATTTTCTCCCCCACGAAGTTGCATATAGCGACAACAAGCCCCCTTTCTCTGTGAGAGGAGGGACTAGAAACTCCATGTTCAGTCACGTCTTGCGTGATTCTATCCATCGCTTTAGCCAGCGATATCAGAGAAGAGCCGACTAACTTAGGAGTCTCCTCTGTTACATCCAGTACCATAGCATACAGCGGGATGTTGGACAGGTGCACGTGCAATGAGTTCAAGCTCATTTTGAAGAAACAGCACTTTCCTCTGTTAAAGACGTACATTCCCGACTTCTTCTTCTCACTGTACCCGGGCTGGTTACTGCTCCCCCCGCTCTGCTGCTGCTGATAAATTAGCAGCGTTGGAAAGTCCAGGAGTCTTACTCCTACAGCCAACTCATTGGAGACTTCACAATGTTTCTCTATTCGAATATATTCCACTAAAAGCTCAAATGAGAACAGAGTCTCGGGATTATCGCTGTTTTGTTGTCCTGACATGCTGAAAGCTGTTTGAGCACAAAGAACGAAAGGGCTAACTAACAAGCTGTCAGCTAATCCGCTAACAAGAGCTTTTAGCTTCCATCGGCTTCCATGGAAACAAAGAGCTGTCGCGAGGGTTTTACGTCATAGCGCAGGATGCATGGGAAATGTTGTTTTCACCCTACATACGACACTGATTTAATTAACCAGCCAGTCGATAATTTGTGGGGGGTTTCTTTTTTGCACTTTTTAAAATAAACCAGGGATTACTTAGACTTGGAGAGCCTGTTCACGGGTTTCAACTAAGAAGCGAAGAAAGCAAAAAAAAAAAAAAAAAAAAAAAAAAAAAAAAAAAAAACGGATCCAAGAACAGCACAATTGGAAAGAAAAGGGATATTCAAGTAGCTTTTGAGAGAGAGCAACTTTCCAGCAGCTCACCAGATGGTGCCACTGTGGGGCTTATTGGGCTTATAGACTAAAATAGTCCTGTGGCAAATGGCAATAAGGCCACCAGACTTAGTTTGCAGGACAGCCTCATTATACGCCTTTAGTCTCTTTTTCGGGGAGTTGATCTGGCGGTCCTTCTTCAATATTAACCTACAAACCTACATGTATGATTCATGAGAGGAGACCAGAGTGGAAGCATCGGGTGGGCGGAGCCTCGCTGTGTGTTGTCATCACGCAGATAGGTGCTGGACGGATATCGCTATGGTCCGCGTTGCTTCAGTCTGCCGGAGACTGAGAGAGGGAGGGAGATGTGAGAGCGACTAGCGCAGCTTCAGCTGGTTTTACCCTTTAAGGATAACTAACACCTTAACAGCCGGGACAGGACGCCCGCTCACAGTTGAAGGTAAGCCCCGAATGCTCTCTTTTTCTGCCCCTGAACGGACCGTCAAAGTAAAGAGTGAAGCGAGGAGCGCTGCGTACGGGCAGAGCAGCAAAAGGCGTACAAACTCAGCTGGCATATCGATGGTCATGGTGAACACAAAGGATAAAGTTGTTTTCAAGCACCGATGTTGGTGTAATCTGAGCGAGGGACTTAAAACAGCAGGAGGCTGTGGTGTTTCAGCAGTAGACTATATATATATATCCTGTGTGAATGTGTATGTTCCTAATGAGTTATGCTGCTGGTCACTTTTAACTTGATATCTGTTTGTTTACCCAGGGCAATGTAAGCTTTATAAATGGAGGCATTTTAATGCAAAACAGCTTAATTTAAATATTTCTGGAGGCAGAGTATAGGCTTTTTATTTCAGTGTGATTTTAAAAGTAAAATGTAAATGTTATACTTTTGCTTATGGTGGCGATGGCTTGTGATGGGGACTTGGGGCACGCTGGAGTATTTTTGAATGAATCTGATTGAGTGGAGTGCTTCCACTTAAACAGTGGGGGGCGATAAAGGCAGCGTTGTCCAACTGGCCGTGTGTAATAAAGCCTTCACTTGCTTTCCGACCCCATGCACTGGCACAAACTATATTTAATATTTTTCTCTGAGAACCTGAATGAGATCTTTTTTATGTGAAAAATTTGCTGTTGAGTCCTTTTGTGGTTTTGCTTTTGCAGCAGCTTGTTAGTGTGATCAGACAAAAGACAGTTTCCCCAAACATCCCAGTTGTTTGGATTCTCCATAAATAATATCTGGCAGCCAGCTTCTACACAGTGTATACAATCTTGCTTTGTTGTTTGCTGCTTCTGTGACCTGTTCAACATAAACTATACTCTATACTCCACTGGGAAAGTAAGTCCAATGTTGTTTGTCCTTAAGCACCATATCCTTCCTGCAGGAAGTTCAGCCTCCACAGTAACTAAATTCCCAATAAAGGGAAATAAATAGGCCCAGTTCTCTGCTGGTGGCGGGCCGCAGACATGACTAGGTGTTACTGAGCTTAAATCTGAGTTTCCATTGCTTTATTTTCAGTCCTTCGGATGCATTTCCTTTTGTCTTTGCAGCTCACATCTGACCAGATCAAGCATACAGAGTTCCCTGCCCCTGGAGCGTTAAAAATCAATAAGGCACCATTATTTTTCACAGGGTTTTGAGTCTGGGTAAGATTAGTTTTCCAGGGTTTGAGTTGAACTAAGTCAGCACAGGAGTGTTTTACGATGGTATGTTCATGGCCTGCTTTAATATTTAACTTTTTTTTTTCCTTTTAACACTAAAAATGCTTGGCTTAGCTCCAGCTGTTGTAGGTCTGCACATTAGGGAGGCAGTGTTTTACGTGGCCACTAACCTGAACGGGCACAATGACATCTGTAATGATGTGTGGAGAATTTTGCATTATTGTGCACAGACAATTGCTATTCTGTGTGAACAATGGGAAAATAATCCCTTTCATCTTCTCATTTTTAATGTCATCATGCATGTATTTCTATTAGGCTACCTTTCTAGTTTAGATTAATGTCTTTTGTCTTTTTTTTTATTCCTGGCTGTTGGGTTTTCTATTTTAAAGTTATATAGTAGAAGGAACTGTAGGCTTTTTTCCCACCCCAGATGATAAAATATTAAGGATAAGATGCTCCCTAATGTAGATGACATTAAGGATTCTAGGTACCCCATCTCACCCCCTGCCATCGGCACACTCCTAGAACAAGACCTGTTCAACAGCCCTGGTAATGACAGTGCCAGGGTAACTCTTTCAATTTTAATTTGAATAGGGTTCTGTTGTCCTCTGTCATCAATAGGGTGCTGAGAGGGCCCCGAAGAAGAAATATGTGCCCATCTATTTCTAACAGCGCCTTCTGCATGACTAACCAGACAATGGGTAATTGAGCCAGATAGATATGTCTTTCAAAATAAAGTTATGTGCACAGCTGAACAATAAGGCACCTGTCAGGTCTGGCAGAGAAACGGCTTCCTGTGACATGCCCGTGGGCCATATCCAGTTGTTATCATTGCAGAGCTGTTTAGGATGTCTTCCGGGCTACTGGGCTTGAAGACGGCTAACTAGAATTACAGCCATTATCCTTGGGTTGTGTCACAGCAGTTGTCTGTGAAGATGTTACTGTAGCACGTAGATTACTAAACAGCAGTGGCCGATTTCAGTCCCCTCGCATCAGTGGCTTGCTTGTGATATTTCTCGTTCCCCTTTTTTTAATCTGTGTTCCCACGGTGCTTTGCTACTAGAGTGCTGACGAGTCATAATTTGGAAAACAGCAGAAGTGAAACAAAACTGCTAAAGGTCTTGAGGTTTAGGCCAGGCTTTGTTTTTTTGGGGGGCGGGGGGTGATGATGCATTTCTCTCCATTGAAGCATACTTTACCATACAGTGCACCCATTTCCAATCAGTCCCACATCCCTCGCATGTGATGGGGATCAGAAACCTCGTCTGGCGTTTGCCAGCTGACCGGCTGGCCGGCTGACTAGCCAGGAGTCACAATGGGCCTCCGCAACCAAATCCTGTTGCTTCAAAACCGACCAACCAGCAGACGGGGGATCACATGCTGCCTGCTCATGTTGTGAGAGCCACTCTTTCTCCCCACGTATTCTGTCAGCCTTTGTTTTGATTGCAGTCTGGATTTATGGAGGGATTTAAGTCCGCTCACCGTAGTCAGGGACAGCATAGATAAAGTCATTAGGATGATGTTGTTGTTTTTATGAATATAGTCTGTTTGTGATGAATGTGGGCGATTCATTGAGCAGTGTTCATGATGTGTGCAGAGCAGACAAAGGCTTCCTTTTAATTTGGGATATGAAATTTGTATCGCTGATGATCGTGTAATAGCACCGGAACTATCATCAATACCCCTCATTTATCTGGTAGCAATAAACCTTCCACATGGTTCTCAGAGGAATATTGAGACAGCTTGCTCTCATTGCTGATCAGTATGGTGGGTTTCCCATTGGGTTATTCATCATTTTTGCCTGCACTTTGCGCAGTATGGTTTCTTAATGTCTAATCATTGTAATAGTATTAAGGCGCTAATTTCCTTGCTTAGTCACTGGTGCATGCCAGTATTCCTCTCAGGAAACCACAGGGAGAACAGGCCTTCCTAGTTCCATATTTCCGCTCCTTATGCAGTACGAACAATTGAGAAGTTATGGCTTGTGGTTTGCTCCTGGGAACATGGTAACGGGCTTGCTGTCTGGGACATGCATCCTTTGTTTTGAAGCTCCTTTGCTTTACAGTGACTAAGCCGTGGCATATTGGCTTTTTCCACGCTTAAACATATTACTGCTGTTACTGTTGCTTGTCATCAAGACATCATCATGAAGACCAGCTTAACCAGCTTTGACCTCACAGTTTAACATGACCCCACGTGATTTTCAGAACCTGCACACAGGACAGACAGATGGAGCCGCATATGATGTTTACTGCATGGCAGGGGCTTCCACACAGTCAACAGACTGTATGATAATGTTTCATTTGAAAGAAAACCATTAATTGTTCACATGCCAGACAGAATAGGGATTTCATGGTTAATATAGGAGGAATGTCATCATCGCAATTGCTAAATAAAAATTTTACAAATACAGGGTTTTACTCACATCACATCCACATGGTAAACAGCAGCATAACTGCCACTTGTTAGAGTTGTGAGAGTTTGAGGGCCGCTCTTTGTTTCACCAGGACAATCATTTATCAGTGTCATTCAAATCTTTTGTGGCCATTATGGATTTGCTGTTGTCAAGGATGTAGACAAATGCTTCTTCTTGCCCAGTTGAGGTTCACACCCCTGTGTTCATATTATGAAGGTTGGAGAAAATGCCAGTGAAAGTTATTTATAGTCTTGTCTGCTTGTTTGTCACTGGGCCCCAATGGAGAGAATGAGTTCTGGCTAGTCACTGACTAGGTGGGAACCAAGACCGGCAGTGACCCAGGGGGTTAAGTCAGTCCATGTTTTCCTCCAGCAGGCCCACACAATCAAGACAGCTGACCTCTGTAGTTGCAGCCAGCATCCAATGGGAGATAAGAAGGGTTTAGTGACCCCGTGCATACCTCCTCCCTACTGTAGTGGAAGAGAATAGGCCTGTTTAAGTAAATGGACAGGACTGGGATGGGAGGATGCAGACAGAGTCCAGACAGCATGTCATTAGAGTTTCTGTAGACTTTCTCTCACCGCGTCTTTGTCCATTCATTGAAACCTCAGTATACCACACGTGTCACATACGGAAAGTGGAAATTGGTTATTTCTTAATAGGAATGTTGCTTTGACTCTATTGGTTTAAATGTGTGGCTACTTTGATTGGATCATATTGGTGTTTGTGCCCGTGTCTGTCGTGTGTTTTCAAAGTGTTATGTTCATTACTTATGTTCAGATTTTGTTATCATCTACATCACATCTACTCGGTGGTCAAAGGGCCCCGTGGACAGTTACTTCTTCCACCTATCACCAGTCAAGTCACAATTCAATATCACAATTCCAACTGTCGGGAATACATTTATGACTTTGCATTCAGCGATGTCCACATGTGCCCTAGAAACAAACATCTGTTGTATCAACCCAGAATTTCAGAATGAGTGTTTTTCCCTATTGTTTTCCCCATTTTATTCAAGGCATTATTTATTGCTGGATATAAATTTATATAAAATTCATCACATTGCGCCTTGAAGGTACAGCAAACTCCTGAAGCCTTAAAATCTAGGCCAGTATGGCGCAAAGCCCTCCCGTGCGTGCATCTGCGTCCTTGACTGTCACATCGACCTGGTGTAAGCTAAAGGTGCAAACAGCCATCGGATGAGTTATTTTAAAGCGTTAAAAGTACACTGACTTGTTTCTGATAGAGGATGATTGTAATTAACAACTGAAATGGAGCAGATCCGTGACAGATGTGCCATAAAGTGCTCGGGCTTTAGTGTGTGTGTGTGTGTGTGTGTGCGCGCGCGCGCGTGTGTGTGTGAATCACTGAGGCATTGCTGCTGGGGCCAGTATCCTTCACTTAACCTCGTGAGCACACTGCAGTGCTTCTGCACTGTTGTTGAGCACAAGTTTATGTCAAAAATCATTATAATCTACATTGGGAGCAGGGTGGCTTCAGTGGATATCGCAGTGTAGAGCTTAAGCAGTAACAAAAGGCTTAAGTTTTAATACTATAAATATAAAATGTGTGTCTAGACAGTTGAATTGCACTCCTTTGTGCTTTTCGACGGGATTATTTTGTTTTGCTGTGAGCTGTCCTGTTGTGTTGTTCACAGAGTGGTATGAGCGGGATTTCTGTGTATCAGCCTTTTTAAAAGGAAGGAACTTTCTCCTAAACAGGCCTTTATCAATTGTGAGAAAGTGCTGTGTGGGTTTCTTTTGTTGTTGTTTTTTCATGGCTGGTTCATTTCATGTTGCCAGCTCAATGACATGAGACAAATTAGAAAGTGTAGTCACGGTCTGTAGCCTGTCATTGTGGTTTTAAAAGCACTGATGAGACATATCGAGAGGAGGATGTTATTCTTGTTTGTGCTTCCGCTGCTCCATAAATCAGATGATAGTGAGTTTAGCTATCCTGGGAATCGCCAAAACGAAAACAAACGTGGCCATTTGTACTTTTACTGTCGCTGTGAATTTGGAAGCGGTGCGATGCAGTGCATTATTCCGATTGCGTCATTTCTTTGGACTCCAGGGGAAAGCTGTTACAACCTTTTGAAGTGTTGGCTAGAAGAGGTCAGAGCTACTCTTCCAAGCTCAATTTGGTGAACGTAAACATCAGAGTGTCTTCAAAATCCTTGAGATGTAAATATTTGGTTTCGTGTAGTTCAGTTTATATACTTTCCCATTCATGCATGATTAAACCAGGACATTACTATGAAGCTTTTTTTTTTTTTTATCCACTTGCTGAAGCACAGAAATGCCTGTACATGATGTTGCCTTTGGCCTATTCTGAGATGGTATAGTCTGTGAATATTTTAGACAAGCATGAAATAATACAGGGAACCCTTTTACACAAAGCACTTGGGAAGACCAAAGCAGAAAGAAGATGAACAGTCAGCCCGGCCTTTCCTTGCTCTCAGTGCTGCAGCAGCGGTATGATGTGTTTAAGGAGCACCGGCCCAGCCAAGCAGAGCTAATTGGATGCTAGAGTAGAATATTCCATCTTTTATTCCCCCCCCTATTTCTTTGCAACAACTTTTTGAGCCCTGCTGCGATGGGGTTTGTAGAGATTGTCGATGGAGGATAATGATCTTGAGTGACAGTGGCCTGATTTTTTTTTTCTTCTTTCTTTTCTCTTCCTTCTGTAATCACACTGTTTGTCACTGTGAAGCAGATCAGCTGCCCCTCCCTCCTCCTCTTCAGTGGAGAGTATTGAAAGCTGCTGTGGATGTTTGGAGGTTAGCCACGGGGGGTGGCATGATGCAGAATCCAGAGCTAGAGGGGAAGCGCTGAGTGCTAGTCTTTATATGGGTTTACTGCCTTTAAAAGAAGAGGAAAAGGAGATTACATAACACAATCAGGCAAACAGTGTCCCAGACATTATGCTGGGACCCCAACAGGAGATCTCTGTATATGTCATTCTCACATAGCTCAGCAGCTGTGTGTTCATTCAATGCTTACCTTCCCCGGGCCGTGTTTACTGGAAGCCTTTGGAAGCTCTCTGAAATGTAAACAGGACTGTAGGGCCACAGGCAGTTCAGCGCTGAGCTGCATGGGCTCAGGCCAAAACACAATGAACCAATGAACACACAACTGCTGGATACACAGCCAGGTGCTGTATATCTGACCGCAGGAGCAGCTGTATAATTACATTGTTCTCATCTGTCTCAAGATGATCTGTGTTTGGGAGGAAAGCACAAACACCAAAGGCCAGAGTTCAGCGGAAGCTGCCGACCTTTGATGGATAGTTTGTAGTGTATTTACTTTAATATCATCTGAGAAAGTTAAGCTAGCTACACTGCTTGTCATCAGGTCACGCACAAAGATCCGTTCTCTCAGGTGGTGACATTTGACATATTCTTGGGGAGCGCAAAGAGAGAAATTAGTGTCAGTTAATTATTTCCTGTCATTTTGCTTAATTTTCACTGAGAGGCAGTCTGAGCCTGGGGGGTCCCTGAGGAGAAGTCTTACATTCCCCTCGTCTCACACAGAGACGCTTCCTTGTTTAGTCAGTGCTGATTTGTTTGTTGTATTTCTCTTGTTGTCCTGCAGAATCAACAACATGCCCATAGCAAGGTAGTGTGCAGTACATCCTTATTCACAAAGGATTAGGGCAACAAAAGTTCACTCTCCTCGTGTATTTGAGCTTGCTATGTATGGGCCTCAAACTTTAATTGACAATTTCCACTGCAGCCTCAGAATAAAGAATAAACAGAATAAAGGACCAAAGATCATTGAATCAGGTGTTCCAGTCACTTCCATGGCCACAGGTGTATAGACCAAGCACCTAGGCATGCAGACTGCTTCTACAAACTTTTTTTTTATTTTTAAAAATGGGTCATTCTCAGGAGCCCAGGGAATTCCAGTGTGGTACCGTGATAGGACGCCACCTGTGCAATGAGTCCAGTCTTGAAATTTCCTCACTGCTAAATATTCCACAGTCAGCTGTTAGTGGGATTATAACAAAGTGGAAGCGATTGGGAATGA
>JAVDPK010003040.1:365018-422631 GCA_034780415.1 Cichlasoma orientale | reverse complement strand
CCCCCCCAGCAGATTGGAGATGCCCGTGTCTCGTTGCAGATATACACCCCCTCTTTCTTACTGCGAGTGTGATGAATTTAATATCTGTCCTGGCCAAAACCAGCAGATGCACCCCTCCCATCCTCAGCACACGGTTCCAAGCGGCTGCTGACAATAGAGGATTGAAATCAGAGCTCCCACGTTGTTTTAAATCAACTCCTCGGAGGGAAAAATGCCAACACAGTGTGCAACGCTGATTTGATCGCATTTGAGTGTGGAGTGATAGGGAGCACAATTTTATTGTTTTTATTTTAAGATTATTGAGGAATCAAATGGAGGGCAGTGAAGCATGTGAAACGTCCCTTCAGGTTTGTTTGCTTTCCGCTTGGATTTTTTTTTTTCCCCCTTCCTCCTCGTTAATGATGAACACAGTGTGACACATCCAAGTGTCTGTCTGGCTTGCAGCCTCTCAGTATAAAGCAGCAGAAAGCAGGTAACAATGAACTGGAATAACTAGGGTTTTAGGTTCATTGAGAAGGACTTGTAAATTTCATTCACATCGCAGCACTGCTTCACCCACTATATGATGAAGTCCATGAGCTGGAAAATTGATGTAATCATGGCCTCTAGTCTACATTGCACCCTATTTTGGCTGCAGCAGGAGAGGATCAATGCATCACAGCCTGGCCTCAGCTCCCGAGTTCAAGGCATCTTGGGGACGAGGCCAGCTACAACTTCCTGATTGCGGAGAACAGAGGAGCATTAATGTGGCTCAATTACACTAGGCTTTATTAAAGATAATTGCCCATAATTACAGGCCTGTGTTCACCCCGGGGCTCATGAGTGGCCAAGCAGTTTGGTCAGGGCTAAGTAAACATGTCTGACTTTGACCTGAGGTGCAATAGGCTGGGCACGGGAGGATTCCACATTTTATGGGAGTGTGAAAATTCGAGTAAGCGAAACCATGGTTCGGAGGTTATTATCTCATTCGAAAATGTTGCTGCATATCATGCCAAATGTCTTTTCTGGCATAAACTTGGAGCAGAATGTTTCCTGTGATCTCCAAACATATGCAAATCTTGATATTTTTGCCGAAATGATTGCGGCGTCTTGGTGACTTTCAGCAATTGCAACACTCAATTTACTCAACCTGTGCAAGATGAGCAACCGGAGGCTAAGCAGCGCATGATATTTTGAAAAATAACTTCAGGCCTAACAGCATGCCATTATGTGGCATGTTTAGCTACTCAGGAATCAATTGCCACCTTAAACGAGCCCTGACGCCAACAAATCGGGCGCGCGAAGATGCGGCATTCCTCTCAAGAATATTTTTGAAAGGGCTGATGACATGGGCCTGCTTTTTTCGAGCGCACGCTATGTTCCCAATTTCCTGAAGTGCTGCCAGAGCTGAGTGGATTAGTCTTAATAATGTTGCGCACAAAAAAAATGTTTGCAACTGGCATCAAAGTGCTGTTTTAACCAACATCCTGGCACTATGACTTCATTTCCATAAATACCATTTGCAAAATTCCAGTTTTCTCATTACTAGCTCAAGTAGCTCAGGGTTTCACTCAGTGTGCCCTTACTACTCCATTAGATGAATCCATAACTATAAACATTTGCAGAGTTGCAACCAAAACCCAACAAAAGCACGCTTCATGCTTTTGCTCCGGGAGGCTTCCTCTCCACGATCGCCGTGGCAGTTCTGTACAAGTGACTGCAGAAGTCAGTGGCTCGGGTGAAATGGCCTATTAGTGAAAGAAGAGTATTAATCTCAGAGTGGTGGACAGAACATGTTCACTTTTCTGACAGCGTATTAATATCTGGTGGGTCTTTAATCAGGCCACAATGTCAGAGGATTATTTTAAGACCTGTCAGAACCGCTGGGCCACTCCTCTCTGGATGAACCAAGATGAAAGACAGACTCTCCAACATCAGACAGAAAATGAGTTCATTACTGTAATTAGGCCTCTCTCCCATCCCGCCTTCTTCGTTCCTTCCTCCTGCGCACCAGGCCTTTTGTCTTAAACACCCATAATGGCGATGCATTACTCCACTTAGCAAAACCAGACCTCTCACACTCCATATGCTGCCTCACTTCTAGACAGAAACAAAAGAAAGGACAGAAAACACCCTCCTACAGGTCACACAGAAGCACAGAATCTGCTGACCAAGTAGCCTGTGGCACTCTCTGTTGGTGGAGGAAGGTGGGGGTCGACACATGGTGCAGGTCATTAATCACTGTCACAGGGAAATTGGCTAATAGAAGAAAGTAAAGAGAAACACAGACCACCATGTTCACTGGGTTATCCTGTCCAGGGCAGCTCACCCTGTCTCGACCCCCAAGCAGCAACACAAACAAGGAGAGGCTGGACTTTATGAACACAAACATGCTAATCTCCTGTTTCAAGAGACTGGAAGCAAAACTCGGGATAAATTAAGGAGGAAAAGCAAGTGTTTAAAAGCGAGCTTATATTTATATTGACGTTGCACTGTGATTTTTAACCGCCGCACCACTTTTATATGTTCAAGCGAAGACGCAGCGCTTCAAACGGCACTAATAAACGTCAAGCTTTGATTGTTCTTTGGTCTGTCTGTGTTGACAGGATTTCTATCTGTTTCACATTCTCTCTTTCAGACTGCAGTGAGAAGTCAGTCATGCTGTTTTGTTGTCATGCACTGACATTACAGTATGTCAGTTTCTTTGTTCCTCCTGTCCTCAGTCATCCGTAAAAGCCTCTATTGGAGTGTCACCACTGATAAAGCTGTTTGTGCAGGTGGCACATTTTGCTGTCGCTTGCTCTAATTGTGAGTGTGAAAAGACAGCGTTCACTCAACAGTTCACATTTGGTTGTCGGTCAGCAGACTCTCTCAGCTGCTTCTGCTCCCTGTCGTGCCTCGGAAGGAGACGCGGTATTAATTTTGGTTGACCAGAAAAATCTGAAATAGCTGTCCAGCTGCAAAAATAAAAAAATATGGGAACAGCTACTTAGTATTCTTATCTCCCATGTTGTCTTGAGATAATGGATGTTTAGTGATGTAAAGCTGCGGATTTCTCTTAAGTATTGGATTAAAATTCACAAAGACTTCAGGGATCAAAGTTTAAACCGAATGAACCAGATCTTCACATTTAGGCTGCATCCAAGATACATGCTAACATGCTATTTAGTACACTAACAGAGTGCCATGTATGTGTGGAGTCTAACCATGAACAGCAATAACAGCGGTACACAAAATGCATTTCCCGGCTCAGTTATTGTTCACGACGCTGCAGTCAGACGCATATTTCATTATTCATTTCCAGGAGAATATTGCAGTATGCAAGCAAAGGATGCTAAGCAAGAAAAAATATCAGTGAAAGTGAAATATAGTACTCGCATGCATAACAGATGGTGGTGGAGAGTGCCCAAGGAAGCTTAATAACCCCCCCTAATTTAAGTGTAAAAATAAGGTTTCACTTTGCTAGATGTAATATCCTTTTTTAAATGTATTCATTGTCACCTAGTTTTCATTAAATGAGGTTTGTGGGTTATAGTAATGTCTCAAACAGTCAACAAAGCTCTCAGGAAGTGAGGGTTTACGTGCTAAGCAGCATGTCAGATAAGACAGATGGTACTGAGTGCAATCGGAATGGATAGGCATGACTCGAACCTCAGAAATAAGTTACTATTTTGCACTAGAAGGCAAAATACGCTTTGAACAGGTGTTTTATTTAGATGCCTGGAAAAAAAAGGTTAACACATGCCTTTAACATTCTCACACTTGTTGTTCTGCAACATAAATGGCCCACTTGTGAATTTTGAAGCTTTTTACGTCCCTCTCAGAGAGTGTTTGTTTGCTAACAAGACTGCAGGAACTGTCTGAGACGTTCAACAGCTTTGGAAGCTCAGCGATGGGGAAGATGAAGTCATTAAAGTGGGGTGCAGTTCATTTATAAAATAGCATTAGCATTTTCCTTTAGGCAATTGCATTTATGTTTCAAGAAAAAAAAAATCATAAAAGTTGCATTAATTTATGGAGATTATGAACAAAATGTAAGTATCACAAACTTTTGTTTCCCACAGGGCTTATTTTCTGCAGTAATCCAGAAAAGCTTCTTTAAGAAATCCCATTGGCTGTTTGTCAAAGGAACCGGGGTGATGCAAACTTCCGTGTGGGCCCTACAAACATAAAAAACACCATTCCTGCAGGATTCTACGGAAGTGCAAATTTCACATAAATTAAGAATATGCATGTAGCGTTGGGCTGCTATAGAGCTTGAATTAGAGCAATTTTGTACATTTCCCACACAAATCTACAGCCTTTGATTAAAAAAAATAAAATAAGTGGCTTTATTGCTCACTACACTGCAGTCAGACACACATTTCATTATTCATTATTTGCCATTTGTAACGGACAAACGTATTTCCCACAGCGGTTCTCTTCACTCCATTATGCATGACGCAACACAATTTCTTGCTGTCCTCTTTAAGCCCCTTGTTAAATATAGTGGCACTGCATGCGTTTTCCTGCTCCTGTTAATAAAACCGTTTTCATAGCAACCCGAGCCCCCGGTGCGAGCAGGGGGACTGCGCATAGTTTGGCTGTTGGTGTAACTGAGAAGTCGTCACTAGCGATCTGTTCCTACACATTTGGGGCATGCATGCATTAACCTGTATTCGGCCCAGGCAGAAGTGAATACTTTATTATTAAAATGTTTCCAACTCGTCCCAAGTGGATTTGGTCTAGTCTGGCCTGCAGCTAATCTTGATGTGGCCCACATTTTCTTCCTAAAATAGTTTATGCCCCTCCTTAGCAGTAAATGACGGAGAAATGTAAACAGTTGTCTGAAAGCTGAAGCTATCATATTAAAGGCCAGTGGATGGAGTTAAGACAAAGACTGGGACCTCGGGCCTATAAACCATCATCTATCATGTTCACAGTGAAACCTTTCAAAGAGAGAAGCTTTAACAGCTTCCCGTCTTCACTGAAGCGAATGCTAGGGATTTGGTCTATGTTCTCTGTGATGGCAAGGGTTTGCTTCATAACTCAGGGGGTTTTCACATGATTGCAGTACCAGAAGAAATGAGGCACAGCGTTGGCCCCGAAGAACAAGAAAAAAGCATTTAGGTCAATGTAGAAAAACTTGCAGTCTGTACTGCGGCATAGTGCGGTGTGATCTGCCGCGCAGAACTCGGTGTCAGTGAGGAGATGCGTCCGGTGGAACACCTTAGTCACTTACCCCCCCATGTGGGTCTGCAACACACCTTATAGCATGGGATGAGGTCGATGAGAGAAACTCGCTTCTGTTTCTTCTCAGAGTTTGTCTTTCAGCATCGGTATGCGGTGCAGTTTTTATTAATATCTTTATGAATTCGTCCCAGCCCGTGGCCTGTTTTTAAAAGGTTGATGTGCTGCAATATTATTATTTACAGATTAAGCGGAAACCACGTGTTTGTGTATTTTTAACATTTGGAATACCCACTGGCTTCACTCTCCTCCTCTCTGTCCTTGAATGCTCAGACTGCTGAGTCTGACGTGAGCCTTTCTTCTTGTTGCCCCCGCTTTCCCTAACACAATTAACACAGACAAACTTTACCTTCTGAAGTCCTGATGCTGATTTTGTATATTTTTACACTTCTGTTTTTTTGTTTTTTTTTTTCATTTGTCATAGCCAATTTGCCTCATCAAGTCCTTGTTAATTTTCCTCCTAAGCAGATCAGATAAAAAAGGCAAAGTGGAATTGGTGTTGAATATGCATCAGTCCTCCAACTATCCCTCCTGTATAATTTGCCGGCTTGATGACGCTGCAAGCCGTTGGATCAGATATCGGTACATGCGAACATTTAGTTCAACATCTGCCTCTCGTTGCCGTAATTTGCTTCACCGCCATCTGTTAGACATAGGCTAGAAGGCCCATCAATGATAAACATCTATCTAGTTATAAACCTATAATGGCGCTCTCTACTCCCAAAGACGCTAATTACTCGTATTCTGTGATAAGCGCTACATAGTTCCAAAGCTGATAGATCCCAGTGTAACCCATGGTGAGAGTTTATTACAAAGATAACTGGGTACAGACAATTTAGGTCAGCAGTTTTTCTTCTGTGCTTAGCTGATTGTGCCATATTTTGGAGTCCTGTTGAGGAATACAACACTTTGTTTTAAATGAAAATGTCTTTTCACAGCCTTTTAACCCATTTGCAGTGTGCTAAATATTTTCCCTTTCTTCTGTGTTTCTGTGCCGTAGATCTACCGCCTCCAGCTGTCGTTGTGCATTGGCGACACGCTGTGAGAGAAGACTCCGCTCTGCTGTGCCACGGCGCTCCTCAGACACTTGTCCTTGACATCCAAATGCTGTGTGCCGATTGTCATGCCACCCGCCCTCTGTGAGTTATGACGGCTGCTTCATTGACTCACAAAAAAGGCTGCTCCTCAGCTCGCCAGTGAGCAAGTCGCATGATGGAGGGTCCTGGAAGTCTGCTCTTCAAGGAATCTGCCAGCAGGATATGAGTATTTTGGGCCCCGTGACAGATAACAAATCAAACTTTGTGGGAATTGTGGGAGGCCCAGAAGAATACTCCAGAGTCATGCAGTCAGAGGAGCTGTTCAGCAGGAAGCTCAAAGCCTTGAGCGATAGCATGGGACCTCCAGCCTCCAGCATGCAGGGGAAACCTGATGGTGCAGGCAAAACAAATGGTACTCCGGCAATGCCTAAAATGGGTGTCAGGGCCAGGGTCACAGAATGGCCTCCAAGGAAAGATGGATGGGACGGACGGCCTTCGCCTAACTATCAGAGTGTGATCCCTGTGTTTCAGAACGGCCAACAGGAACACACTGTGGAAATACTAGAACAAGGTGAAGCAGTCTGTCTAGAGGTGGACTACACTGACAAGTACACACTGAGTGACTTTCTAAGCCACTCTCCGCTGAAGGGTCTCCACCCTATCCGGCAGCGCAGCAACAGCGACGTCACCATAAGTGACATTGACTCAGAGGACGTAATGGACCAGAATGCCGTCAACCCAAACACTGGAGCCTCGCTGCACCGTGAGTACGGCAGCACATCCTCCATTGACCGTCAGGGTCTGAGTGGGGATGGCTTCTTCACCATGCTTAAGGGCTACCGAGTGGACACCCTGGACCACCGCAGTATACCACCTCTGGGTTTTCCCGAGTTGCTGCGCTGTGATGCCTCCCTCTCCCCCAGCTTGCAGACAGCAGCACAAATTGCGAGGGGTGAGATAGTCCACATTCCAGGCTACGACTACATTGACAGCTCTCTCCTCTACAGCCGGGAACGGGAGAAGTCTTTCATGAGACGTCTTAAATCTGAGTCATCGGAAACGTCGCTGTTTAGGAAACTTCGGCCCATAAAGAGTGAAAGTGACGCTCTGCGGCTGTCCATAGAGGACGATCGGCGACCGCTAAGCTTCCAAAAATGCTTTGCACATTATGATGTGCAGAGCGTGCTTTTTAACATCAGCGAGGCGGTGGCGAACAGAGCTAACCTGAGCCAGAGGAAAAACACTACGACCGGGGCTTCAGCTGCCTCGGCTGGAGCTGGAGCTGGACCTGGAGCTGGAGCTGGAGCTGGAGCTGGAGCTGGAGCCGGTGCCGGTGGAGTGTCCGGAGGTGGAGCTGGCGCTGGTCCCGGAGCAGTCGCTGATGGCGGTGGAGCAGGATGTAACAGTGGAAATCCTCCCATGTTTGAGTCTCCACTGGGCAGCAGAGAGGACTTGAACCCGAAGGAGAACCTGGATGCAGATGAGGGGGACGGGAAGAGCAACAGCTTAGTGCTGAGCTGTCCACACTTTCGCAATGAGATCGGTGGTGAGAGCGAGAGGAAGATCTCCCTCTCCAGAGCCAACAGTGCCAACTACAGCGGTTTGTCAGAGAGCTGCTCGTTCGAATCATCTCTGAGTTCCCACTGCACCAATGCAGGAGTTTCTGTGCTGGAGGTGCCACGAGAAAACCAGCCAATCCACAGGGAGAAGGTCAAACGCTACATCATTGAGCACATTGACCTTGGAGCATACTACTACCACAAATTCTTCTATGGGAGAGGTAAGGAGTTTTGATGATAAGGAGCTGGTTTTTATTATTTTTTTTAGCAGATATCTAAAAGTGATGATCCAGCAGGATTTGCGTGACTCACTGTTTAGGTCTCGGTGTTAAATTTTCCAGGCCAACTGCATTTCCCTGAAATAAGACCATTCACAATCACCTGCAGGAGCAAGATTCCCAAACGGAACAGCCTCGTCTCACAGGGTCAAATATCTCAACGGCCCAGTTGTTTTTTTTGTCCAAGCACATGAAATAAAGACCAGAACAATAGCAGGCTTGTGTTGGGTGCGAGGGCGTGTGTTTCACTTACTCGGCAGAGGAGCGGTCATGTCCTCCCTCTGATATTACTCCGAACCCTGCGGAGAAACTGCGATTAGTCATGTGAAAAGAGAGAGGTGAGCGAGAGGGTGTGCTGCAGCTGTTCCCTGTAGGGACTGCAAGAATATGAGGACTCCTCATGTGAAACTTTAGGGTCAGCAAAACTACGCCAGGGTCCCAGCTCTCCTCATTAAAACACCTACGAGATGAACGCTGGAAATACCGTGCTGACCCCGACCCATCACCGCTTTATACATATCTCCTTTTTCCACTCTGTGCATCTGTGCTTGCTGGTCTCAGCAGATAGAGTTACCCCTTCTTAAACCCCCACCCCCCAGAAAACAGCTGCTTGACCTTTCACACTTGGAGATGCCTAAGCCTCTTAAGAAACTCAATAAAAATCTGTCTCTGAGTGACAGTTTGATAATAATTTACTGTAAAAATGCCTCATCCCAAAACTGGGTTAGTCCTATTGTGCATTTAATTAACCTGCTTTCACAGTAATGCAGGCTTGTGTATAACAGATATGGCTCCGCCTTGCTACCTGTTTTTGCTGAGAGGTTATAGTCTTTAGGGGGAAGATGCCTCTTTTACGGTATGTGAATGTTGCACCTGCTTTTTTTTCTCTCTTTTTTTTTTGCAAGGTGTTTTACTGTATAGACAAGCCTGTCATCACCTGTGCTTCACCACAAAGAAACAGTCACACAAACGTGACCACGTGTCACTACCTCACAGCAGGCTTTTATCAGCCTGGACTCAACATTGATCCTATTGATTGCCTAAAGCCCTTCTTCCCTCTGCAGCCAGAGTGGTTTTTCCCCCTAATGGACACAATGCTTCCTTCACACAAAAGGGTCAGCCTTCACCACGTACAGGTCACGGTCACACATCGTATATGGATTGACACTGAGGTGTGGAAAAGAGGGCAATGTAAGCCGTCTCTTATTGATACGCGAGCCCTGAAATAAAGTTTAGAGCACCGCGTGTACAGAAGAAGGGGCTCACAGTGTCGGGCTTCTTAAAGATTTTCAAGGTGTTTCTGCAGTGTGGACTGACAGCCAATCAGGAAAGGGGCATTATTTGACATAAAAATCAAAGTCCTCCGATTTGCAACCAGATTGTCAACAGCATGTGATGGGTGCCACTGACATGCTAAGAAATGTGTTGACAAAAAGCTTTCCTCTGCGGTCAACCCTGTCTGACTCACTCTGCTTTTGTTATTTGGATGCCTAGTGGCCTCCATTGCTACGCAGCCCTCCTACCACCATTTGACCTTAGGCCTCACAGAGCACCCCCCCCCCCCCCCAGTGCTCTGTCCCTGGCAAGCCATGCATTCTTCAGACAGTTAACCCTGCTTTGCATCCTTCCAGTTAATTATTTATTATTCATGCTGATATGCATTTTGCCCCACTGTTTATGCCACGGTGACAACATACCACAGTATTTAACACAGCTTACCCTGCATGGCGTGGATGTAATATCTAAACTTCAGCAGAAATCTCCTTTGTGAATGCCACTGCTTTGTGGACCCCGCTGAGCTTTTTCTTTTAGCTGTTGAATCCAGGTCTTTCTCCTCAGCTTTAGCCTGGATTAAGGCAGTGTTTGCTCAAGGCCCTCTTATAAGTGTGCAGAGCTCTGCTCCTGTCTGTATACAACACACACACACACATACACACACACATCCATAATAATACATTGTATGTCAACACAGAAATTAGTACTGGTTCTTATGGTGCTTACAGCTGAAAGGACTAAAGCCCTGCTCGTAATCCTTGTAGTGTAGTGAATTTTTCATTAAATCAACACAGCACGAAATTGATATAAGAATTTACGACCTTTTAAGAAACGTGGCTAAAAGACTCATCTACCCAGGAGCGATACTATAAGCAGTAGATCTGCCCATTAGATTATTATTAATTTACTCTGAAAATTAATGTCTCGACCTGAAGGTGTCAAAAGGGGAAACAACCGCAGACTCTCCACAAATGAAAAAGTATTCATCCTTCAGGGGGCATAAAGAGGGCAAAGAAAAGTAATGAGAATCTGCCCATCACATTTTGATATTTTTGTGTACACTGGAGAGGTGAGGAGGTTACTGGAAACATCAGATTTACTCAAAGCCATGAAAATCCTCAGGAAATGACCTCTAGTTTTTGAGTGAACTAGATCGAAATGTGAAATTCTGAGTGGCGCTAGATAAATGTTTTTCAGGGATTATACGCAGTGCCAGATTTACTCAATTTCATGCCATGATTATGTACATAATTAATGGATGTATGGACCAGCACCAACAGCATCAGAGCCTGTCTGATTTTCATTTTTTTTTTTAATTTTTTTTATTTTATTTTGGGTCATGTCACAATTTTCTACCAGGGTTTGGATGTCAGTGGGAAACTGTTTTTTCTCACATCAGATTTTTCACTTATATGATTTTGCATTATAAAGTGCAAAGCCTAACTTCTACACCATTAATTTCTAGCATCAGAGCAAAGCAAAGGTTTTCTGTAGTAGTAGTTGCAGAATAGGCAGCTGTGGGAGCATGACTTATGGGGCAGTCCAGTCCATTAATTTAAAATTACACAACAACAGGAAAAAAGTTTTGTGTTCTGTGGGAGTCCTGAGTGTTTGCTTCATGCAGTTATGGATGCATTACATCATAAATGCAACACTTCAGAACAGAAAACTGAATTAAATTTCTTTTGAAATGACCTAATGTATTATTAAGGTCATAAATCTATTATTAATGCAGACTTGTATTAAAACATTACGTCATGCCTGTGCTTCACTCTGCATGTGTGGGTCAGTAATGGGTTCAGTTGAATTGAGTTTTATTTATCTAGCAGCAAATCACAACAGTCTTATCAATGCTTTACTTTGTAAGGTAAAGGCCAACAAACCTCAAAGGTGCGCTGATCCCCGATAAGCAATTACTGGGTGACGGTGGGGAAGAAGAAGTCCCTTTTATCAGAAAGAGACTGCTGGCAGAATTAGGCTGAATTAGCCATAACCATTTAGAGGTGTGAGAGAGGTTAGCATAGAGAGACAACAGACAACCACAGGTTGAAGTGGGTCAACATTTTCAGGCTCGTATTTCACATTTCACTGTTTCACCACCTCTATTTGACTGAGATCTGGTGACCGTGCAGGCCATTTGAGTACAGTGAGCTCATCGTCATGTTCAAGAAACTAGTTTGAGATCTTCGTGACGTGTGTTATCCGGCTTGAAGCAGCCATCAGAAGATGGGTACACTGTGGTCACAAAGGGATGTACATGGTCAGCAACAATACTCAGCTGGCGATGCTCATTTGGTACTAAGTGGCCCAAAGTATGTGGAAAAAGCATGGATCCATCCTGCTTGGCATCAACAGTTCAGCAGCCTGAACTGTTGATGCCAAGCAGGATGGATCCATGCTTTCATGTTTATGCCAAATTCTGACTACCATCCGAATGTCGCAGCAGAAATCAAGACTCAGCAGACCAGGCAACATTTTTTTCAATCTTCTATTGTTCAATTTGAGCCTGTGTGAATTGTAGCTTCAGTTTCCTGTTCCTAGCTGATAGCAGTGGCACCCCGTGTGGTCTTCTGCTGCTTTAGCCCATCTTCGAGGTTTGCTGTGTTGTACGTTCACACATCCGCACTCCTTGGTGCTTGCTATTTGAGTCACTGCTTTCCTGTGAGCTCGAAGCAGTCTGACCCTTCTCCTCTGACATCAACAAGGCATTTTCACTCAGAGAGCTGCCGCTCAATGCATACTTTCTCTTTTTTTGGACCCTTCTCTGTAAACCCTAGAGATGTTTGTGTGGGAAAATTCCAGCGGATCGGCAGATTGTGAAATACTCGGACCAGCCCATCTGGCACCAACAACAATGCCACGTTCAAAATCACTTAAATCACCTTTCTTCCCCATTCTGATGCTTCATCTCAACCATGTCTACATGTGTAACTGCGTCAAGTTACTGCCATGTGATTGGCACATTTAGATATTTGTGTTAACAAGCAGTTGAGTAGATGTAACTAATAAAGTGGACTGTGAGTGTACAAACAAATTGCTGTTCTCCTGAAACCACAGCAGTGATTTGATTAAGATGTTTTATTCATAAAAATCAGTGCTTTGTACCACTGAGTTTTCTTTGAGCAGGGGTTTTCTCTTCACTAACGTCGATGTTACCAATTAAAATGATGCTTGATAACATGTGATACTGTCATTTTATATCTCATTCTCCCCCTCCAGAGCATCAGAACTATTTTGGTGTAGATGACAATCTGGGGCCCGTGGCTGTCAGCGTTCGCAGGGAGAAGCTAGATGATGGAAAGGATAAGGAAGGGGCGCAGTACAACTATCGGGTCACCTTCAGGACCAGTCAGGTAACAACAATACACTGATGCACACTTTTCACTCACTGCTTGCAACACGGATGCATGATCGGAGAAACCTTCATGACCCGTCACTTTATCGAAGAATTGTTTGCCAGCGTGAACATGGATTTTTTTCATATTTCTCATATCACATTCAGTAAGACACGTTAAGGTCACTCGGCCTGGAGCTCAGTCAAGCAGTGCAGGAGTTCGGGAATGCTTCAGTACCCCTGAAAACAACAGGAAGCGTCTCGCAGCTCTGCCCTCCTAAATCTGCCCCGAGCACATTAACGCATCCAGTGATTCTGTGCCAGTTTTGACTCAGTTGGCCAGTAATGCAAATACTGATACAGTCTATCAGAGGGGTGTGATCGCCCTCACTCGCTCACTTTCACACACACACGCACACACAACCTGATTAATCAAAAAACTGAGAGGCAGAGTCCTAGTGTCCCTGGTGGTAGCGTATCGCCTTGATTGATGTTGGCTTGTCTCATTCACTGAATAATTCAGGTGCAACAGATGCATCAGGCAGGAAAATGTCACTGATATCCAGTGCCCTTCTCAGTTTAAAGCACCACTCCCACGATAAAACAATGTATCTGGGTCATGGTAGCCGTACAAGTGGCACACACACACAGTGTTTTAACTCCCCGACCACTGGAGCATCTATTCGCATGTACTCCTGTCATTTAGCCTCATTGCTTTCTCCGCGTGCACCGTCCCACATCTCTCGCTTCCTTCCTCTGTTATATAGTCTGCTTTTTTGGAAAGCCTCTCTATTGGACCACAATTGACTGCCGACACTCATGTTAACAGGCTGTGCAAATGGAAATGGGAGCTACGTGCTGTAAATTTGGATGTTGTTTTGAAACTGTTTTACTGGCACACTAACATCCAGTGCTCAGTTAGCCTTTCTCAATTATTTAGAATTTGAGTTTCTAATGCTGTCCAGCAGAGTCATAATGTAGTCATTAGCCTAAAGACGAAGTCAGCATATGGGAGCATACCACACCTAACCCTAACACATTGCACATGTAGGAGTGTATATGACATACCATGGACTGTTAACTTTACTGAACAAATCTTTACCATCTGCCTTTCCTGCCAGCTGACCACCCTCCGTGGTGCCATCCTGGAGGATGCCATTCCATCCACGGCGAGACATGGGACCGCCCGCGGCCTTCCGCTTAAAGAAGTACTTGAATATGTCATCCCTGAGCTGAATATCCAGTGTTTGAGGCTGGCCATCAACTCTCCCAAAGTCCCGGAGCAGCTCCTCAAGCTGGATGAGCAAGGGGTGAATAATACATTGAGATGTCCTCTTGAACAGTGTCTTGAGTACTATCACAGATTTTTGCTGATGATGATAGTTTAATGGGGTAATCTGTGGTTCAGTGCCTTGATTATAACACTAGATGTTTTACATTTTGTGTCCAGTGGGTTCTTTTTTTTTTTTTTTTTTTTTTTTTAACATTGCAGCTTTTGGGGGGGGGGGGTGTTATGTGCACGGCTACTCCTCGTCGAGACAGAGTGACTCACTGTGGAGTCACTACAGAGTCATAACTGCGAGGTTGCCAACCAGCACTCCAGGAGGTCACAGCATCTGGACAAATAATAGTGAATCACATAACCCCCTCACAAAAACCATGAATTCCGCTTCTCCAAAGATGATGCAAATAAGATACAGCAGCTTAATTCAGGGAATCAACAAGTGTGCGTCTCTATACGTGAAATCTAGAAAATGATATGCTCTTTCTCTGAGGAAGGCAGAAGCCATCATCTTTCCAGTTGTTTCATTTTAAAGCAACCACTGCCACATGTCAGAGTTGAAAGAATGGTTAACTGCATTAGCACATTGCAGTACATATTTCAGGCGTATCTCCATTTCTGACATTTGCCTCAGCTATAGAAGGAAACTGGGGAGGGATTAACTTCAAATAGCAGGAACCTTTGTCCTATATATGGGCTGCTTGTTATAGATAGATAACACAGACTCCTGGGTGGAGGCGCACACAATATCACACTTAAATAGAATCAATAGAAGTCCCGTACTCGCTGCAGCCGGCATCGACTGTTTTTGGCACACTCGTTCTGCTGATAGGACCCTTGGACACAACCTAGAGTAGCTTACTTTTGACAGCCTACTTTGTTTGAGAGCAGGTGATTTGGTATGCTGCTTAGATGGCGGAGGGTGTCATCTTGCATTATCTCTGTTTGGATAAAATTGCTAACAGTGATATGGGCTCTCTATATTCACAGTTGTCAGAGAGATTCATTGCGTGATACGAAGGCCTTTAATTTCTCATGTAATGAAACTGGAAAAAAGATGGAAAGGAGAGTGGAAGGATTAGCCAGGGGTGATGCTTTTTTCACTATCAAAGAATTGTCTGCTTATTAGTTTAATTACATTCGTTAGCGCGCGCCCATCCTTCCAATTGACAGGGGAAAGGTCCTTATAATAGAAAGTGTCAGCCAAGTGCCTCTTGTATATTAGGATTTTGTTACACACATAAACAAGAGCAATGAAGTGTCCTCTCTAACGCGAGTTAAATGCACTCGGGGTGGCAGACTTCATGTGTCCAATTATGTCAAAGTAACTTTGTAAGTAAGTGCTTTGAAGAAGTTCTTCCCCATCAGATGTTGCATGAGCCAATACGGGAGTTTGTTCACCTGCCACGCAACTCCCCGTGCTCGTGGTATCAAATGCTGTCTGCAGATACGGCCTTTGATAGATGGCTGAAACTGACGCACGGGAGGCAAAAAAGCAATAAAGTAATCTTAAGAAACTGCTTTCAGAGGAGGAGAGTCCAGGCTAAGTGGGGCTTGAAGTTCTTCCAGTTGGCACTCCTCTGCGCAGACCTCAAACCAAACGCCCAATGGAAGCCAGTTTTATATTTAGATGTCAGTATTTTTGTAGACTCCTGTTATAATCATTAATGTTATTCTTGCTGGGCAAATGTTCAATATGCCAGGCACTCCTTAATCTGCTTTTTAACCATGCTGGACTTTGACCGCCCCTCTAATGTGTTTATGTGAGAAAGCTGATATGAGACAGGAAGAACTGCAGCGTGATGATCTGCCTGGCTTTTTTTTTTTTTCTTCTTTTTTCGGGGGGGTTAAGCGCATAACTTTTGCGTGTGTATGCACACTTCTTTGGGGATGTTAGCTCCTTTTTTGTGTGTGCTTTACCGAGTCTCTTTGTTAAATGGTTCCTCTCGCTGTGAACAGAGTTAGTGGGGGTATCCTGGAGTGAGGCAGCCTTCACAATATCCACATGATCATATCTGCAAAAAGAATATCTCTGAAAGTGCTGTTGTGGACTGCGCTGTAAAGGCCGCGGATGTAAGAAGAGAACCGAGCATATGTGAATGTATTTGAGATCTCATTGTAGATCACAGCGAATTGACTGTGCGCAGATGGACTGGGAAAAGCATTTGGCAGCTAATCAGATTTAGAGATGCAATCTTGAGTAAGAAATCACAATTATCCTTTTTTATAATAAAAGCTATTGATTTTGAATGTCCATCTGCTGTTTCTATCTAAAGACTAAAATCTGGAAAATGAAAATTCTTATTTATCAGCTGTTTCAGAAAATTAAAATGTCACTATTAAATTTATAAGTATTGCTGTGCTAATATAAATTTGAAAGTGACCTATACTGAGAAAATATAAGTATATGATGTTAGTGAAGACAACATCAAGGAGGTCAGAATGGTTACTAATCATTTCCTCTCAATTATGTTCAGTAGATGATCTTCTTCCTAATCTGGAAAGCTAATCTCCCTGCAGTGATCTCATTCATAGCATAAACAAAGAATAAGTGCAGGAAATTTTGCAATTACCAACACCGCTTTTTAGCATCCTCTGAAACAGTCAACAATAAAGACACTTGAATGAATCCCGTCGCATTATATTGAAAGTTGGGGAACTTTATGTAGTGACCAGGAGTAACGCTTCAGTACAAAACCCCCACAGATGTCTGTGTAGTGGTGCATGGTGATTGTAGCCACGTCTAAGTACCCATGTTTTGGATTTTTTGCTGCATCACGACACTGCAGTGCAGACGTATGTCGCACCACTCCATCCTTCAGGTGGCGCTCAAAGCTCTCCGGGGTGGGAACGCCTTCCTAATTTCCTTGTCCACTCGTTATGCGTCTTTTCTTATTTGTGTGTTCTTAGTTCAGCTCTGGACAGATGGAGAAATATCGGAGCGACCTCCTTTGCTAACATTTTAAACAATATCTGTTTAATGTGATGCAACAAGCTTCACCTGAGGAGCACTACTAATCTGTGTATTTGTTATATGTACTGTGTGCTTGCACTTTTCAAGCAGCAACAAATTAGCCCCAAAGGGCAATGTGATTACCCTTGCTGTTGGTTAGCCTGTTAAGAGGAGCTGGAGGTTAAGCGAGTCCATATCATACAGGATAAAAAAAACCGAAGGCCACATCACTGCACATCATGCCATTTCCACGGGGCTTGATGGTATAATAGCTTTGGGTAACCGCAAGAGCTTTAGTGCAGAACAGACTGCCTGATGGGAGAAGTCACCATGACAACAGTGTCAGGAGCACACCGGGAAATCATAACCTGTAACGGAGAAAAAAGACAATTCCAATTTGTTGCAGTATATAGACCATTTGTCAGCATTCGCATTCAGAGAAACCCTTTTCGTGCTGCCGTGCCGACACGTTGACTCCGGGTCGAGATGAAGGTGAGGATGTGAATAAAGGGCAACAGGTGCCAAACACAAGGGGCCGTCTCCTCATCTATTTGTTTTCACCCTTGACCTTTTTTTTCCTCCTGCTAGCATCAGGAGGGTGTAAGCCCTGGGATTCATGTTAGTTGAGAAGTACTCTCACACTAATCTCACAAGAGGAGTCACTCCAGGTGTTTTATTTCTTCCTGCCTCTTCAGGAGATGAGTTCATACCAGACATTTCTGAATAATATCAATGAGAGTCTTGGCTCACTTTTCTGTCTGTCCTCTTTGTAAACAATACATATATATCTGTATCTAGACACCTTTTGTTAAACTATTTTCCCAGTATTTCACAGCTACAGTGAGGCTTTACTTAAGAAAACAAAAGTATCACTAAAAGAAAGTATTGAAATACTTTTGCTGGCAGCTTGTGCAGTTTTCTTTCGTAGACCAAAGCTGTCCTGCGCTATGTCTGAAATCCACTCCCTCGTTGCTCCACAGCTGCTCTTAAGTAGCAGCTAATAGCTCGGCCTGATTTATTCTCTGCTCAGTGCTCCTGAGAGTTCATAGCCTGGCTTCACAAAAGGGGATTTCAGCTCTCTCTCTTTCCAAGGAGGGTTATGAAGGCCTTCACATTAGCTGTGACATGATGGAAAGTGGGCACTTGCATGCTTTGAGTGCTTAATATACAGTATGCATGAGTGTGGTGTGCATGATACTTATCAGCAACAGGAAACAGTACTCACTGAGTGTCTATGTATGTTCCTCATTCCAGCTAAGCTTTCAGCACAAGGTGGGAGTCCTTTACTGCAAGGCGGGCCAGAGTACAGAGGAAGAGATGTACAACAACGAGAGCGCTGGGCCAGCGCTGGATGAGTTCTTGGATCTGCTTGGTCAGAGGGTGCGCCTCAAAGGCTTCACCAAGTACAGAGCTCAGCTGGATAACAAGAGTAAGACGAGACGCGCGTCGCACTCGCCAAACTAAATATCCACAAACTGCAAAGCCCACACCGACTTCCAGTCCCGCTGAGTGCAGATGCTCTGCTGCATGTTTTCATGGGGACTGTAGTATTTCCTGAGCCTATGCATCTTTAACCTTGATTTTTGTTCTATTATATCAGCAGGTCATCTAACTTTTAACCAACTCTCTGCAATGTGGTGTAAGACTTTGACCGCCCTGTCCTCTCTTATAGCTGACTCCACAGGCACACACTCTCTTTACACTACCTACAAGGACTATGAGCTGATGTTTCACGTGTCCACCATGCTCCCCTACACACCCAACAACCGACAGCAGGTGAGTAAACTGTACCCTTCAGGCTCTGTCCTCTGCAGCGCGCCACCATGTTTGCTCTTCTGTGTAGTGAGCTGCTGTCTAATAGATTTAATAAGTCCCTGAGCAACTTCCTTTTAGGATATCGCCAATCCTGACTCCTGCCAATCTTCCCCAGAGACTCATTTCGCCACGGTAATGACCTATCAGTTGAAAGAACGAGTATTGCCATGGTGACGGTACCCCGTAGTAGGACTTTAATCAATGCTTCCCTAGGGGCTGGACCAGACGTGGTATTAAATAGACCTCTGTCTGTCTGCGCTAACAAGTGGAATTAAGTGGATGTAGCAGTAGGCTGGCGAGCGATGACCCTCTAAAGATGAGATTACAGAGGTTTGCTGTATTAGTGTCTATACTGCTCATATGGTCGTACTTGTTGAGCCCACAATGCAACCTGTGGGTACCACCCTATATTAACAGTTATAATATACTGAAGGAGGTCAGTCTTAACACAGCAGGAACATCTAACAAGTGAGCGTAAAAACGTGTGATTGGCAGGATTTTGGAGTGGTGGTTCTTTTCATTCAACTGTGTTTCACAAAGCGGGATTGTTTGATTTAATCCCTGGTGGTAATATTCCATCAGGGCCAAGCAGAGCTCGACCTGCTCATCCCGTCATCATTTCCAATTCACCTCTGGACCCTTTAATCCTGCTTGTTTCTGGCTCTCACTGACCCTGACTGACAAGCTCATACCAACCACAGAATGGGGGTTAATGACCTGCACAAGCCAACAATACAAGCAGTATAAATTGGGTTTGGGTGAATATGTGTCCTTCACACACACATCCTAAATTGGGTTAGTTGATTATATCCCTTCCTCCCCAAAATCCCTTTGTCCTGTTTTTAAGTACCCAAACTGGGAGCAGTGATTCTGTCAAGGAAAAGGACAAAATGTGCAAGCTTTACTCAAAGCATTGATTTTCTTCATGCGGTGCTCGATCACTGCATTCAGTGTAAGAGAGATGCTCAAATGTCAATCCAGGACAATTAGGCTAAATGTGGCGTTCTGTCGGTCGTGTCAAAACTGTTCTGTTTGAAGTTTGACGTAAAAAAACAAACAAACAAAAACAAAACAAGAAGACCAATCTTCTCGTTCGAATGTTCTTCCAAGCCGTCAGGCTGCGGTTGAAAGAGATTGTTTTAAAAGGAAAGGCCTGTGGGAAGATTAAGCGTGTCAACTTCATTTTCTCAGTTACCACATGTTGTCCTACTGCGGACGTGATGTGAGCGCCACAGGATTGCGCGGCTGAATCATCTTACAGATGAATTCACCGAGTAACAAATCAGTGAGACAGGAATTTAATATAGAGGTACATATACATGAACGCCACTGGCATGTTTTCTTTTAGACGTGTTACGTGCGTTTGTATGGCTGTTATCAAAGCTATCAATCAAATCTCGTTGCATTAAAAAAAAAAAAATGCATTTGCATCATTATTTCCTGGTTCATAAGAGGTAGCGTGACAGGATCACTGTCAGTGCTGCTGCCCTCATCTTAACGAGGAAGTTTTTGCCATCAAACTGTGTTTTGTTGCCTTGGTTTTTTTTTTTTTTTTTGGCTAGAGGCAAGTAATGAAAAGGTAAATACATATGAAAATTTGGTGCTACACCTTACTTTTCCTGGTATTGATCGGCGGCTTATTGTGGCTGATGTTAGCAAATGTTTGCTAAGTTGAGAAAGAAGTTTCTGTATGACCGTTGAGTCACTTCAGCCGTGCCTCTTACTTTTACCTGCTACACAGGCCGTTGTTCAGATGTGTTTCATGTACTTCTGTATTATTAAACTAACCTGACTGTGTTCATCTTTTTTTTAATGTAACTTCTATTTCTCCTTTTTCTTACAGCTATTAAGGAAGAGGCACATTGGCAATGATATTGTCACCATAGTGTTTCAGGAGCCCGGGGCCCTTCCTTTCACTCCAAAAAACATCCGTTCCCATTTCCAACATGTGTTTGTCATTGTCAAAGTCCACAACCCGTGCACCGATAACGTCTGCTACAGGTAAACAGAACAAGCGTGCCCCGCGCCTGCTAGGCGCTCTCAACACTGTTTTACTGTGGTTGGTTAAGAAAAGCGTGTAAGGGAGAAGGAAAGGAGAAAATCATCTGACTTTGGTGGCATTGAGTTTAACCACCAAGTATCAGAGCACTTCACCATGGGATGAGCAACTAAATAACGTGCTTGGGACAGTTTAGGCAAATGTGTTGATCTTCTGATGTGCGCTTCATAGGTGCCTTTGTGTCAAGTGGCTCTCCGTGGACTTTTAAGAGCACTTAATTTAAAAGGCTATAATAATAGCCTGCTCAGTGATTTCTGCGGTGTCTCTCATGACTTCATAGTAATGTGCCAGAATCACAAGGCTCTTTTCATCTGTTCAGTGATGATACAGTTATTATCTTCAGAGACACCTTGAAATTACGAGCTGTGAATTATGACTCGAGAGTTTCTGAAGTCAGGACGACTCTTGCTAATAACATAGCATTTGTTGGAGAGAGAAAGATTTGTCTCAGCAGAAATAATTTCACTAAAAGACATATAATTTCAGCGCTCATCAACTGCGCGCTCATTATTCATTCAGTTCAATACTCATCCACTTTTTCTGAACTGTCACTCCTGCGTTTGATTTATTGGTTTCCTGTTTTCCAGCGTTGCCGTGTCCAGATCTAAAGATGTGCCTCCGTTCGGACCTCCTATTCCCAAGTCTGTAACTTTCCCAAAGTCAGCGGTTTTCAGGGACTTCCTGCTTGCCAAGGTCATCAACGGGGAGAACGCCGCGCACAAGTCAGAGAAGTTCCGAGCCATGGCGACTCGCACGCGGCAGGAGTACCTGAAGGACCTAGCCGAGAACTTTGTTAGTACGGCTACTATAGACTCAGCTGTCAAATTCAGCTTCATCAACCTCGGAGGCAAGAAGAAGGAGAAGGTGAAACCCAGGAAGGACGCGCATCTGTTCAGCGTGGGAGCCATCACCTGGAGCGTGCGCGCCCGGGACTTTGGCCAGTCTTTGGACTTCGACTGCTTGCTCGGCATATCCAATGAGTTCATTGTGCTCATTGAGGAGGAATCGAAAAATGTGATCTTCAACTGCTCGTGTCGCGACGTCATCGGGTGGACCTCAGGGATTATGAGCATCAAGATTTTCTATGAGCGCGGCGAGTGTGTCATGTTGTCTGCTCACGACAACTGCGGAGAAGACATCCGAGAGATGGTGCAGAGACTAGAGGTAAGCCCCTTAATGTCTGAAATGGAATAATCGCTGTCATCGTAGAGCTGTCAGCGACGGCTGGATTTGACCGTGGAGGGCCAGTGTGTTGATCCTTTTGTAGCACGCTGCAGGCTCCTGTCTTTAGCGTCAGTTTCTAATCATAACATACATAGATTTCCAAGAACAAAAGACATTAGCTCAATCCAAACAAGCACCACGCCCACCTCACAGGGAGTAATTCATTCTGTGTTTGCCCTGTCTGTGGATAATTGAGGCTTTTGTTTAAGTTTGACATCTAGTTTATTTGCGAAACAATGAGAAGATTACAGTAAAAACAATTACACTGTCTACTACTGGTGTGTGTAACACAGTTTTAATAGATCAGGAAAGGTGCAGCCCCTGTTGGCGTTAATCCAAGCGTCGGCATTACCAAAATAATGACAGCATGGTGGTTTTTTGGGTTCACATTTTCTAAACGCGCCCTAAACTACGCATGTGAAATATATTCAAGTCCACTTCTCCGTGTGCGCGCTACGGTGCTTTCACCTGTTTGTTGTCACCTGCAACAAAAGTTTGCCACCAGTAAGACATTATTTGGGTGACTGTGTTTACTAGATGTGTCTGAGTGCCTTAAATATACTTTAATTTTACTTTAAATGTGGCAGTGGAACATTTTGCTTTGGGATACTTGTGGTCTCTGTGGTGAAACAGTGCATTCTGCAAATGTTGCTCTTGCAGTTGCAGCTTTAATGCGTAACCACAAACCTTTTAATTTTGTTTTCGTTGTTAGGTCAGCAAAACTGTTGCTCGTTTAACCTTCATTTGTCCCATCAATTCTCAAGTATTGCAGCTCTGCAGAGCTTCAGCTATTGCAAGTTTTTTTAATGGCCTTTTTTTCCCCCCTCTCTCGCGCGCATGCACACACATACACACACGCACACTGAGAACATGGCTCACTGAATTAACCCGAAGCTCAGTTGCTTTCCAGGCAGCTCCCTCTCCAGGCCACCTGGTCCTTTTTGGATTGTGCATAGACAGGAATGTGAAACTGTAAAGCAGACCCATCAGAGATCACAGAGGATTATAGACCTCCCGTTGAAAGCTTTCTTTGGCTCATCACACATAATCAGCAGAGGTGTACGGGCAACCGTTTGGGGCACGCAGTTGCAGATGTCCTGCTCTTGATCGGGCTCAACCGTTATGAAATATCACGCCATTTTCACAAAAAACTAAATAAAGCTGAAGCCGCTCAGTGCCGCCGACGGCTCATTTAATGGATTGAAAGATTAGCGATGATGCGATTTCTGGGCCATTCTTGAATTGAAGGCTCTCTGGGTGCAGGTAAACAGAGAGGTGCTTTTAGCAGGACACCAACCCAGTTTTGAAGGGGAGGAGTGGAAACACAGAGGCACATTTTTGGGTCTGGCAGACTAAGAATAGAGGACACTTGGCCTCATACCACTTCACTCCTATTGAGAGCTCCCCACTTAGTCATCCCTATTTTGTAACTCCACCTCGGCCATCTGTACAAAGCTGCAGATACATTGCGTCACCTTTCGGGACATTTGGCTCCAGGTGTCTTTAAATCGTGAAAATGTTACACACCTAGATACTCGGCCCAGACGCTGTCCTCTGATGTCTTGCTGCTGCTGCTTCCTGTTGTTCCTGCAGGGGCTTGCTTTTCCTATTCTAGTTTCCACGATTTGTTAACTGAACCTCTAATCAGGCAGCCTTTTGTTTTCTTTAAATAACATTGTGGTCGAATCCCAAAATGCAAACCTGAGCTGTGCCTGACCTTATTCATGCCTGACTGTGTGCTTTCCGGCACTTATCCCTCATAGTCCCGTTTTGGCAGCCTCGTCAACAGTCTTGAAATTTGCAGCAAACTCTGGCCAGCAGATCAGTTGTTCAGCCAGCAAGTAACAACACATTTCCTGCTAAAAACCTGAACGAGGATTTGATTCCTCTGAGGATTAAAGGAGGCTCAGATAATTTTTATTATCACCTCTTTGCAGTGAACTGAGACGCTCAGAAGAGCTTCTAAATGAGAATGAATAAATGTGCACCTGAGCACGAAGATTGTGCATATCCTTACCCACCTTCAAAAAAAAAAAAAAAAAACCCACCAGAACCTGAAGAAGCCTTTTCCATAATTACTCTTTTAAAGGACACAGATGTCATTCAGCGTCTACACCACTCATCCTAAGAAAGGACAGAGTGGGATATATTAGCATTTGTGATTAGCCAAAGGACATCACTTCCTCATTCGCTATGCTAATCTCCCCTCACATTTTCTGTCCACTTCTCCAAGGAATTTGTGATTAATATTTCACAGCCAAGTATTATAAAGTATTATAAAGTTGGGGCGGGCTGGGCTGTTTGTGTTTCTCACACAGGCAGCGGAGCAGCAAGCAGTAGGCACATTTATTTGGGTGTGAGCTGACCGCGCATGCTTCGTCCCAAAGGTGTCCGTGTTTTCCCAAATGCTCCGGAGGTCGACTCGAATCAAATTTCATTGGTGGGATTTACAGGCTGCCCGACCTGTGATGTAATGTGAACAGATTGCCCCACTGTAACACACAGAGGAGCCCAGTGTGAGAGCACAACTAAAAAGCTTTGTGATAACGTTTTGCTCTCCGGGGGTGTCGCTGAGCTGGGTGGCCGCATGTTCGGCTTTTATGATGCATGTTCTCTTTGCTTGGGTGCCACATACGCCACTTCCCTTTGTCTGGTTGGGTTTGTTTCGTTTCCAGTGCCAAGCCCAGACAGTCTGCCCCTTTTAGTGTGTGTGTGTGTGTGTGTGTGTCATTTTCTAATACTGTATTATGTTTGCATCTAGATTAAATGGGTATATGGATCATTGATTTACAGAAAATGAATTTGCCTTTATTTTGATAAGCTTTCAATCATATGACTTATAATTTATTCTTTAACCTCTATGATTATTGTCTGTCCAACCAGCAGCCCAAAAAAACACCCCCAAAAAACAGCTGTTTTTCTGTAATGGAGAAAAGCAGCACACTGAGCAATAAAAGAACTACTTAATTAGTTCTGATCAGCACCATTATGAGGTTATACGTGTTGCTACAGATGACCAAAAGCTTTGATAGCATCCTGCCGTCCACAGTGTTGCTGAGGCCCGTTAAGCAAAAGTGTTCTTTATCACATTATAAGCTATACTCCTGGATGTAGATGCTGTTTCTATGTTTCTACCGGTCCACCACAGCAGAATAACGAGTTTTTGTCATGTCTGTGAAACATGCGTCCACAGACGGGTCCATCGGTGTCAGAGCGGTGTGTCACTGTCAGACCTATCACTGAGGATCAGTCTAGATTTGGGGCTTATAATGTTTGTTTCTTTAGTGCAGTGCTGTAGTGTTTATGGCTCGTTATTTGTCTGTTATCGGTTTGGCCGTCAGGACGTGCACACGTTGAATTTATGTTGCTCTTCTTATCCAAATAACTTCATAGGCCACAAATCCCTCCTATGAGATGATGAATATGCTCTTAGATTCAGGCATTATGAATTTGTGCTGCTCGTAGGAGAACCTGAGCAGATTAATTTGGTGGTTGGCTGAATAAAGGGCTCTAATGAAAGCATTTAGAAAGCTATTATTTAGGCCTAATGGATTTCTGAAAAAGGGTGGTTTGATTCATGGTCCCAAACGCAGAGGCCTTCATACGCAAACCATTTATTCTAGACTTTACCCCAGAGAACTTCTACATTTCACATTTCCAATTCCTTTTGGAAACGTGAAAGGATTCTTTCGTTTTTGGCATCTTTTCTCTAGTTTTTGAAACTGGAGTATCTTTGGCTTTGTATTTATCAACACATAAGGCAGCGACTGTGTTTTTATATAATTACTGGATGGGCCTTTTTGTTGAAATTTTACAGTTGTGTCGTATTAAGAGGACAGTTATTGCACGATGGTTCATAATGGGGTTCTGCCAACGTGAGAATCTGGTGTGGAGTGTTGACAATCCATAGTCTGTGTTAATGTGTCCCTGAAGCCAGTTGCCACTCTGAAGCAAATGGAGGCAGTCACCCACAACTGAACTGACACTAATCCAGTGGGTGATTAAAGCTCATTGGATGCAGTGTGAAGTTTTATTTCCCACTCGTTGTCATAAACTGTGTAGTCCCAACGTGTGCTTGCCGTGTAGCTAAAATATGGTCAGTCATTATGTGTCATCAATGTGCAAATAGGTACTCCACTACTCTACTTACTTTGGTCTGTTTGTGTTTTGCTGAAATATAACCACTGAAGCAAGTACGTTCCCTGAACTTTGTTTGAACCCGACTTGCATTAAAGCAAAGATGATGCCAAGCCACCACTGAGCAAAGTGAGCAACTTAATTTGCATGCAAGCACATAATTGGACAAGACCCAACTTTCATTTTCATCCAGGAGCGCAAATGGACAAGCAGAGGCTGTCCAACAAGGCTCCTTAGGGAAAGTGTCAAGTCTCTGGCAGCAGTCTGCAAAACGGCAAGAAAGGGTGAAGTGAGTCATCTTTTCATGCTGGATATAGAAAAAGAATTGCTTTAATTAACTGCCAGTTCATGCAGATTATGTATTTGTATATAAATGTTACGCTCCAAAGTTCTCCCGAGACACTGACTCTGGCTAATAGACTCGACTCTGTGGACAAGTCTGTGTCTCAGGGGCCAATTAGATCTGCATTCCCCATGCAGCATGAAAAAAGAGCTACTGTAGTTACCGTCCACAAAGACAGGTGTGTATCTGTGTGTGTTTTTTGTAGCTGGCTCTGTGCGGCTCTTTGGCAAGTCAGTTAGCTGTGTGATGTACCCTCTTATTAACTTCAAGTTTGAAAGGTTCTTTGAATTAGCCAAACAAACATGCTGGAGCACTGCCGCCTAAGGACTTCTGCCTCTGCTTTAGAGGCTTTCCTAGTATTTTTCTTCGGCATGCATGTGTAATAAAACCCACACATATTTTGCAAATGATGCAAACCATTCACTGTTGGAGTATATTGTGTTAGCTTTGAAAGTTCTTATTAAGAAATATTAGGATCATTCATATTCCTGTCTGTCTTAACTCCTTACTATGAGGTGCATTCTGTTTTCTGCTAAAGTGTCTCTTAAGTCCTTCTGTCTTCATGGCTCTGGATAATCCAAATTTATGTGCCCTTATCGTAGATTATAAAAGCATCCGTTTTGATTCTGCTTCCAGATCGCGACCAGAGGCTGCGAGACGACAGAGATGACCCTTCGCCGGAATGGCCTCGGCCAGCTCGGCTTCCACGTCAATTTCGAGGGCATCGTGGCTGATGTGGAGCCCTTTGGTTTCGCCTGGAAGGCAGGGCTGAGACAGGGCAGCCGACTGGTGGAGATCTGCAAGGTGGCTGTTGCTACCCTCACTCACGAGCAGATGATTGACCTGCTGCGCACCTCGGTCACCGTCAAAGTGGTTATAATCCAGCCCCATGAAGATGGCACCCCCCGAAGGTAAAACCTCACTTTTGTCTTCTCATTTTCACCTCAGTGCGAACGCTTTTGTAAAAAAAAAAGAAAGGAAAAAGCAATTAAGCCAGAATGACTTAAAAATCAAATGCAGATTTCCTGTTGTGTTTACTTGTTGTCCTGCAGTTAGTGAGACAGAAGCAGGTGCTCCCAAAAAAATTAATGAAGCCATAACAGAAAAGTAGTTTGGTTTTCTTATTTTTCCCTGGCAGGTGGTGTAAATTAGCTTGACATTTGCTCTCATGTCTGAGATGATTAGCATAAAGAAATGCTTACATACCGTTTGTGTTACACCAGTTTATGTTGTCCTCCGCTGATTTCTCTGGAGGGAAGTCTTTCTTTGCTGTGAGAGAAATCTCCAGCAGGGCTGCAGACACGGACAGTCAGCATTTCCCACTAATGATAATGAGAAGAGCCTTTTGATTAATGGCTCAACTCTCGCTGCCATTGTTTGACAGCTCACATTTGTAGATGGCTTTTCTCTAACCTTGCACAACGCTCTATTCTGCAATTAGGACGGGAGTGTGTGCCTTTTTTTAGGTACACACACCCACACAGAGTCCACCGCCCTTGAAATAAAAAGAGGGAGCGTATTTCAAATGGTTTTTTTGGTGTGTGCGTGTGTGATGGGAAGAGACGAAGGTCTGTGTAAAACGCTTGTTCTGAGAGCACATCTGCTTGTTTTGTCTGTGCGAGACAGACAGCCCTGTGAAATCGTATCCGTCACTCCTTCACACTCACATTTTCGACATCTTTGTTTTTCTTCGGCTTCAGGCTGACAGATTTATGTACTAGGAAAATGCTGGTTCCACTTTGTCACAGACAGCCATGGCAGAGTGGCTTGACAGAGTGCCGAAAGAATACTTCGACGTAATGCCATTTTTCTGTCTGTGATGTTACAGGTAACGCTAATGTTGCCGACTAATCGTTCAAATGAATAACCTGTAGATAACAAACAGATAATGAATCGCAGTGTACTTTCATTCTTCGAGTGTGTTTGTGTGCTTTTCTAAACGCATGAACTAAAGTGGTGATTTGCGAATATATGATGGGTGAGCAAGTTTTAGATTGGACAGCCTCGCTTAATATTCTGAATGAATCTACGCTTAAACTGCCTCGGATGTGTGCGTCATAATGGGTCGCACGCATAGCAGTTTAACTGTCCTTCAACTTTTGCATTCTGGTCTGGCAACAGAGGAGTAACATATTTGCTCCCCCAGATGGTGAGCTAACGTGCCTCGTTTGTGAAACCGACAAAGCAGCCTCTCTGGCACAACCGACGTCTAATCCTCTCACCGCGATCTGTGATGATACACGATGACACGGTCATCATCGCAACCCAGGAACGCAGAAAGCGGATGCAGCAAACATCCTCCAGAACTGGTTCTGTCTCCACACATGTGTGTCCAGAGCAGTGGTTAAAGGACAGAGGGTTTGGTAAAGGAAGCTTTTGGCATCGGTGCCAGGTGAAGACTTCTGGCTTGGTCCCGCTGAAACCACTGAAGTCTGGAGTTGTAGTCTGGGTAGTCAATAAGAAATGGCGTTAAAAAAAAAAACATACAAACTACAGCAGAGAAATCCATCAGCAGAATTTTGTACAGCGATTATGTCATGCTGTGTGTGTATATAAAATATGTGTTGTGATGCTTAATGGACCGAGTGTGGCTCATATATAGCATTTGCTAATAGAGGCGTCTGGCAGATTAGTAAGTATTACAGCAGAACAGCAGACCGGTCAGTGATGTTGAGCCCATCCCCACTGAAACAGTTTCTCATCGCCGTCCCATGAGAACCAAACAGCTCCATCTCAGCTCCTCTGAATATTCTCCCAAGACTCCCAACAAATCAAGAGGTGAGAGGTCGGGTGAAGAATCTCGAGGGCCCTCAACACTTTTCGCTGCTGCGTCTTGGAGTTGCTAAAGTGTTGCAGTCAACAATAAGTGCTCCAGTTTCTCTAGTATTATCTCAAAGGAAAGGAATTCAGCAGAGGCCCAAAGGCCCCAGTCAGTCCCCTGTGGCCAGAGAGATGGGGGCTAATCTAGCAACAATGGACAAGAGTCTCATGACCTCCAGACAATGTGCTCTGGCTCCACGCTGCTACCATGACAAGGAAAAATGTTTTCATAAGTACATGCAGTGGCTGGAAGGAGCTTCCTCTTTTATTCTTTTTAAATCGCTCCAATATTGTTTAGACTTCCTACTTTTGCGATTCAACAAGGAGTGATGTTGCCGTCTTGTTGCTAAGATGATGTCAAATTAGATTTTTTTTTTTTAAAACAACAAAGAAACATTTATAGTGTCGCATTGTTTTGCGGCAAACCTCCTAAAGCTGTTTATGCCCTAAATGGTTTTACCCTGCTCTGCCTGAAGCTGTGATATGGCTCTAATATTAGCCTTACCTAGTACTGTATTTATTTACACTGGGGGTAGGATGTGGTTTTAGCTCAGTGCAATACCAGAGGCTTTTCCATCATCACTCTGAAAAGCCTTAAACAAGTTCAGCATGTCAGCCTTGGAGCAAACTAATGAGAAAAAGATGAAAAAGATTAGCTCTTTAAAACAGGAATGCAATGTACAGAGCATGGCAGCGATTGTGTGTTTGGGTATGTGGTCATCAGAGATGTAAGAATAAACAGAAGGATCAGTACAATATGGACTGAAATGGATGTTCATTACAAGACATACAAATAGAAGCAGAAAAGCAAATGCTACATGGACAGGATCCCCCCCTTATGAGTCCCGGCCTTTAATGTTTGCTTTTTAATATCATTTACTTTTGAAACGGGGGGGTTCAGCCCGTGTTTCAGCCCCCGCTGATAATGAGTGTTGACTATGACATTCAGATGGCCACTTGTGACCTTTCCTTTGAAGTACTATCAGACTTGTCATTGTGGATTTTCATCTGGACTCAAGTAAAGCTGGATTTCTCACTTCCCATGCCAGCACCCTGAATAAAGGGAGCGCCACTAAACCCAAAACCCAAAGAACCTGCATCACAAATTGTTCTACTTAATCCCCTCACATTCTTCACAGGACCTGTTTTTTTTCCTTCTTCTTCTTTAGATCAGTTTGCAAAGAAGTCTCATTTTTTTTTCATCTTTAAGTCTTCAGCACACCTCACTTAATGAACCCTTTGACAATGGTCTGCACAGCACTGGTGGAGGTCACAACCTCTGCGACTCTTTGCCGTGACAAGGACTCTGACTGTGGGAATGGATTAGCATGTCCCCTCACTCGCTGGCCCTGTCATTGGGCTGACAGCTCTCTGACTGAGGTCTAAGGTCCTGTTGTCACACTGATCCATTGTGATTCGTTAAGAGCCTATTGGCTGAAGGAGCTGAATGTTCACCTCCAAACACCCACTTATAAAGCTTAACACTCTATTTTTAACAATTTATTTTGTGATGTTATTTTAATCATGTCACCTCACGATTTGTAGTTTTTTGCTGTCAGAGTATTTCCCCCATTAAATCAGACAGAGCTTTTATTTTTAGCTGTGCATTGTCTCAAGTTGTGTATATTCCTCTCCAAGCTTATGTAGGCCATTGTGGCATAATTTATAGCCACTCGCAAACTGGGAGAGAGCTGCAGCCGTTCTCGGTGGAATCAAGAAGAACAGTTATTATTTTCTCACCAGTCACTCGCTTCCTCCTCTCCTCATGCCTGGCTACAAATGTCCGACAGCCTCTCCTCCAACACCAGCCCTGCGGCTCAAGGTTTAACTGTTGACCAAACACCCGCTTCCTGCTGTTTCCCCATGATTTATACACTCAGTCTCGGGTCGCCGTTATACAAGGAGCACATTCCTCATAGATGAATATGAAGACTGTTCCCACTAAGTCTGCGGCGCTGAGGGAGAATATTAGGATCATATGGGCAATTCACTGTGTCAGTTACTGGTCATTCTGGTGCAAAAAGCACAGCAAGAGACAAAAGCTGAGACCTTCACTGTTGACAAGCTGTTAGCGAGGGTTAACCCTCTTTTTATTTTGCAGAGTAATGATGTGTGACAGCCTAGTATGACCACACACGCACACACACACACACACACAGTTAATCAAGGTAATGAGTGGCAGCCACGTTAAAAAACAATTGAGCAGCAGTTTGTTTTTTTTATATGCATCCTGAACAATAATTGATTGAAAGACCTCAGGTGCCACACTGACTGTAATGAGATAATGTTCTGTCTATTAAATCCCTCCATTCTAAGCTTTTGTACGCGTACAGCAGCTTCACTTATGGACATCTCTGACCCTCTTGTGCTCTAGTGTCACTCATTACTCTCACTGCCCTATATACCAAACCAGTGATGCATGTAACATACATAGTAAGAACTATTAAGTATGTAAAATGTAAGATGTGGAGGATGTAGTTCCCTGAAGCCAGCTGGCGTTGACACCAGCCAGATGTGAGAGATGCAGTGGAGGGAGAGGAGGAAGCAAAGGATGATCTTCTAGTTATATCTTATAACACCCGCAGCTCCAGTGGGAAGCCTGCTGTAAACAGCCCAGCCACCCATGGCCCAGATTGATGAAAGGGTCTCTCTGAGAGGGATTAATCGCCCCCCTTCACCGCAGCCTTTGCAATCAGCCAGCGCACCCTCCTCAAACCCCACTATGTATACATGTATGACCACAGCAAAAGTATACAGAGCTTTCCACCCTCCAGTGGATGCTGGAAAATAGACCTTTTGGGGGGTGGGGTGGGGTGGGGGGTGTAATCATTAGGGTCATGCTTGAAATGCTTTTGGAGAGCTAGGAGAGTGCCCACGCTTTTTAACCCCAACCCACCACCCGGTTAACCTCCTCCCTCCCCCTTCTTTCCAAACATACACACCAAGCCTCTGCCCCGATGATTAATGTTGCATGAAATGGCATCACAGGCCTTGTCCATCCCAGAGATCTTCAGTGTTGTTAGCAGTAAGTGGATGGAGATGGCGCACTGAAAAGCTGCCAGTGTGTAGCAAACTCAGGGAACACCCATTACGGGTCGAGTGGCGAGCTCGGATTTTCAGCACCGTAAAAAAAAATGATCAGAAAAGGTGGTAAACATTTTAAGTACCTCAGATGTCCCTGCTAGGTGTCCGTGTGCGCGTGCATATGTGCACGAATGTGTTCGCGGGTCTGCTGTTTTCACGTGTGCAGGAATGAACAGTGTACAGCTAAAGGTCCGGCTCAGGCTAAATATTTGCGTGCTGTGGTGAGATCATGGAGAGGCAAAGTGTGAACACTTCGCCCTAGTTTTCACAGAGAACATCAAGACAAAATTATTAAATTTTCAATTTCGTGGCTCGAAATGTGTAATATAATGTGAAAGTATAATGCTATTGATTTGGTGTCTTTATAACATTCTATTATAGGCTTATTGGCTTCTATAAACATTTGTCATTGCACTATAATAATAAAAAAATATAAGTTTTAAACTGACTATAAATATGGGTACACTGCAGATGGCATAATTGTGGAACGATGAACAGATTAAATCAAAAGATTAAAACTTATATAATTAGTGATGCCACCCATTAAACTTAATGCTGCTGTCACCTTGTCATTTTAGGTCCACCGATGAACTTTAACCTTTGTTTCCTTCTCAATCCTCCCTCTCAGGGGCTGCTCCGAGCTCTACCGCATACCTATGGTGGAGTACAAGGTGGACAGCGAGGGTACACCATGTGAGTACAAGACGCCCTTCAGGAGAAATACCACCTGGCATCGGGTGCCCACGGCTGCAGGGGCACTATCCCGAGGCTCTCCCACTCAGGGCCCTGACCGCCTGCAGTGTCAGCAGATCCTCCAGCAGCACCAGGCAGCTATCCCACGAAGCACCTCTTTTGACAGGAAGTTGCCAGATGGTTCCAGGTACTCTCTTTGCTCCGCTCTGCCCCTCTGCGGTTGCTTGCTTGTGCCCAGATTGGCTCTTATTAAGGGTTAAAAACAGCACTTGAGTATGGTATGCTCAAATTTTTGGCAATAACTGTAAGAAGGTGAGGTTGCATTACAAAAACATAGTGAAAAAATATACTATTCACTGCTTGATATTGAGCCACATGCAAATAAAAGGGCAGCACAAGAGCTTAAATAAAATTTCTATTATCTGCACTGAAAGAAAACGCCTCCTCCTCTGGGTTTCTAATGAATGTGCTTATCCACTGATGGCTTTATTATATATTGTATCTATGAAAGACTACAATGGAAGCCTTAAACAGATGCCAGCAAAAAAAAAAGAAAAACATTTAGCGAAAACAGCTTTTTTACATAATCTCATCAAAAGAAAAACATGCTCGCAAAACATTAACTAAACAAATGAATAAAAATGATGCTGCGAGACGTTTTTGAAGCTCAAGGTTTTTCAGAAAGCGAGTAAAACTCCTCATCAAACACGACAGTCAAAAGACGCCGTCCTTTCAGATGAAATCTTTGAACTCTCAGCCTTTCTCATTCAGTGAAGAGCCGCAGTTACACTTTGAGGAGCTGTTATTGTGTTCGGTTATTTGCATACATATAAATGGCGCATTTTAGTTAAATGAATTCACGGCTTCCGCTTTCATCTCCCTTTGGATGATAAGACCACGCTCAGACTTTGTTCCTGTCCTAGGCTGCGTCTCTTTTGGACATCTCCATTGAGCCATGTAAAGCAGTGATTTGTTCACTCTAATGAAACCCCTACAGTCACGATAACCTTTCCAGTGTGTCACACCAACTCCCCCCCCGCCGCCCCCCGTGCTGCCTGTTTTGACTATACTGGGATAATGGCTGCCTTCTCTGCCTCGAGTCCCTGGCAGTTGGAGCTCTCCATTCTCACTCCCTCTCTCCAGCTCCCCCCCCCCACTCCCTCCCTTTTCCTGCACCCTGCTGAGGAGGAGGTGATGGGGACACTGACACAGCTCCGCTCATCTCATCCAATTACTGCAGAAACAAAGAGAGTGCTCTTCCCTAGACCACAATATGTAGCACCCTGGAGGGAGTGGGAGTAGAGGAGCGGGGGGGGGATGGGAGGAAGATGAGACTGTGTCATAAAGTCACACATCCTATGGGAATAAACCAGCATAGGTTAGCTGGCCATTTGTTTGTGTAGCTCGAGTAATTTTACTTTTATTTTTTAAAAATTCACACACTGATTGAGCTGTAATACTTGAAGTATGAATAAAAACTGAACTTCTAAATTTCTTCTGTTTAAATTTAAATGTACAAAAATGGAACCCGACAGGTGGTCTCACTAAATTACTCATCTGACGAGGCTTCGGGGCGTGGGCCTGCTTGCCTCGCAGACCACGTATGAATCTTTACAGCTCGGATAAAGCATCATTTCATCCGCACGTATAGCTGCATCCAGACTCGCAATCATAAAATATGACGCCTGCTATGGAGCCAAATCAGACCAACCCTTTAATCTCTCTCCCCTCAAAACTTTTTTTTTACGTCCGGGGAAGAGGAGACGGAGAACAAAAAGCAGCTGCTTCTGGCTGAACACTTGACCGAGAGAGAAAACACGGCGCTCTGGCCGGAGTGTTTGATGATGTGTGGTACGACTGAGATACTGACAGTTTATTTCCCCGTGGAGATCTGGGGGGGAAAAAAAAGGAAAAGAAAAAGAAAAGAAGCCGGATGAGCAAGCAGAAAGTGTTGATGCTTAAAATGTATCACCTTGTGGATGTTTATACTTGGATTTTTGAACCCGAGTTCTGCTGGATTCTTTTCAATCAGTTATCTGCAAATTACCAATCTGATTTGTCAGTGTGACGGCCTCGTTTGGCTTTATGTTTAGTAAAGGTTGAAAGCTGGGAAATCGAGTTACTGCAGACCTGGTCCCAAACAAATGTATAAGTACAAGAGAAGCAGATATAAGGAGTGTCGGATATCCAACCAGACTTGGCTCATGATTTAATGTGAAAGCCATATTGCCTATGTTATTACAGTCTTATTTCCGTCCGGTCATCTTACCTCATTTGGTGTGATGGTTAAAGGGAAGGCAGCAGGCATAACTCGCATCCAGTGTTTATTTTTCACTCTATCGTCTGCAAGTTTTTCCTGGCTAGACAAAAGTAAGCAAAGAAATATCTTGTCTCAAGATATTAGGTTGGAGGCTGCGATGGTCAAACTAGGTAAAGGACTAAACTTTGGTAATAAGCCAAGTAAGAGCAGAAATCTCATGCTTCCTCTTATGTTCAGAAGCTATTTCTGTATTTACTGACACGCAGAGGGAATCACCGTCTGGATTACTGAATGAGGCTAATTCCATAACTATCTCTTTTTCTTTTGCCCTTTAAAAATAAGACACCTTCTCCTGCTCTCTAACAGTTCTAACATTTTCTCGTGTTCAGCGGACTTTTCTCCTGCATGAAAACCTGTAATGATGCCCTTAAGATTTACAATTTCCTCTCAAATTATGATCTGGGCAATTAAGTAATTCTTTAAGTCATGCAACAAAAATCCACCTCGAGGAAAGCGATGATTCCCTGCTTTTTTTAAAAAAATATCCCTATGCATTGTGGACTGCTTGGTTTAAGATAATTAAAAATTAAATGTTATCTGCGCCGTGGGAATTTTCTAAACAAATAAGACGTTAGTGTCAGCTGATAATATATGTATATAACTGTAGTTTTGACCATCTGTGGTAGTGTTTTAACCACTTTTCTATCTTTTTTTCTGCAGGACTGTGCAGGATATGGAAAATCCCCAGGTCACCTCGTGCAACAAGGGAGACCAGCACTACCGCAGCTCCCCCAGCAACCAGTCGTCCTCCAGTGATCCAGGACCCTGTGGCAGCAGCACATGGTCCCAGCAGCCTGGATATGACGGGTACAGCAGTGTGACTTTTTCTTTTCTTTTTGGAAATAACCTTTAAGTAGTCCCTTCAGGATTCTGCGGTTTTACAGTAATGAATGCAGCTCCAATCAGTCCCAGGACTATTTCTGAGAACTTGCAATTTTGCAAAATGACAGCAATTTTTCCACACGAAATGACCAAATCATCACTGCACTTATAGCCAGTCATACTTTTTTTTTTTCTTCTTTTTTCAGGAAGTAATCTCACAAAACAATAAAATTATGCCTGTCATGGTCTAATACCACATCCAGAGCATAATGGGGAGAAGATGGAAGATGAGTTTCATTTAACATGCATTATTATAGTTTCCATGAAGTCATCCCAAAGCTTTACTTTCAAGATTTCTTTCAAAAGAACAGAAACGCTGCCTCGAACGTAAATTGGCACTTTTTAATTTAAACTGTGCAGTTAAGTGCCGTTGAAAATCTCACCCAAGTGAAGTATTTTTCTTGCTTTGGGCACGTCCGTCTCTGCTGTTCAGTAGATTAAAAAAAAAAAAAGCATTCACACTTAAATGTAATTGAAATAATTTTTGAGGAGTCTTACATTTCTTTTGGTGTCTGCTACCGTGACTGACGTGGCACTCTAACAAACTCTGACAGAGTTTTGGAGAAAGCCGTGGCAAAAGAAAAAAAAAATTTGGGCTTAATAAATAATCAAAAGAGACAGAAATTATTGAGAGGCAGAGAGTATGTGGCTTTGTAGCATTTGTCAACTTGATTATTGTCACCGCAAATCCTTTTGTCATCAGATTTTCCAGTTCACTTATTTTACCCTTTTTTTTTTTTTACAATGTAGATCTCTTTTCAACATGTTGCTCTTTATCTTATTGTCAATTATATAATGGTCTGCGGAGCAGCGCAGCCTGTAGACTGCGCAGGCGTAACATCTGTCAGGCTGATTCTTGTACATGAGCGGAATCCATCAGAGAACTACGTCTGTCTGTAAGTGGTTACAGACCATGACAAGAGGCTTAGCTCCCCACTGCTGCCTTTCTGTCAGAGGCCTCAAATGTGCATTGAACTCCTGAGGCCCTGTCAGAGCTGCCCCGATGCCGAACAGCAGACATGTTGACTAGTCGACTGATCTCCGGGCTGTGTCGGAGATCAGGAGACAGCGTGGCCTCTGTTCGTCTGCTGAAACCTTTATTAGCTCTTAAAGGTTTAATTAAGACCCGCATTGAAAAAATTGCCGCTCTTACCCTTTTGTCAAGAGAGGAAAAAAAACTCCCAGCAAGCTGAGTCCAAAGAAAAAAGGTCTCTTGTCAGCGTTGTCTGGCAGTTTCTTTATTCTATTATAAGCTCAAGTGTTTTGACCTTAAATGATGTTGAGCTAATTGCGGTACATCTGTGGTGAATCTATTGAAGCCTTTGTTTGCGTAGAATACAGAGCGCACTCTATAGAAAAACTAATTTATAGCCCATTCCCTCCCCCCTCCAGGTGTCCCTCCCCTATCCTGCACGAGCGAGTAGGGGACATCCAGGGAGGGGATGGAGAGATCCACAGGGAGAGAGAGCCTACTCTGGAGAGGACTAGGTCTGCAGGTTAGTCTGATGCCCCTTCTAAGTAATCATGATTAACATACATGTATAGCAGGAGTGTAACAATCCTGAACAAAGGCGGAGATCTTGCTGTAAACATCCACAAATCTGTGTAGCAATGATACGCACATGGAGCTGTTAATGGTTAAAGCCCCAGTCGAGTGGGCCTCGAGACCAGCTGATTGCCGGTTTCTGTGCCTGTGACTGCGGCTTAAGTAAGCTAATGTGGTGAAAGCTGTAATGTTTAAATATCTGATTGACCATGAAATGCATCAGAATACTGGAGTTTATTTTTGTTCATAATCCAATCACGATCCAGTGATCAGACCTGTGAATGGTGGTAAAGTAACTCTGGTCTGTTCATATTAAGCTTCGGTCTCAGTGGCTGAAAAATGAACCCAACAAAGGGCCAAAAAGGTGCCATCGCCATGTCCGTCTTTTATATACAGTCTGTGAGTTGTACCAGCTGCTTCAGCTTTTTCTTCTGGCTCCACAGAGGCCAAATGGCACATCCCCTCCACCAAGATCCTGAACCCTCTGAAGCAAAGAGAAGGAGGCAAAGACTCGCCCAACAAGCTGTCCAGGGTAAATGTCTGATCTACTTTCATATCAGCTCACCTTGTCGCTGTCCAGGTGACTTTAATAACGCTTAGAAGTGTGTTCTCGGCTTTTGTGAAGGTCTTAATATTTGAAAACCATCAGTCTTATTCTGCCTTGAAGTGCACTGTGTTGGCATTATTAGACAGACCTGCTACACCCCACAGCTGTCTGAGGGTGAGCTCGGATTGGCCTTGTTTACGGGCTTTGCTGCAATCAGAACCTCAACTGGGCTGTTCAGTCAGATGTTCATATCGTCCCCTTTAGAAGCTCTTTGCAGTTATCACTTTCCCTTCATCAGCATGCTAACGGGAATCTCATTTCATCACTGTTTCTGGCTGTTTCGCACATTTCTAGGACACTTTTTCCTTGAAGGTTGAATACATTGTGTTTTAGCCCCTCATTTCTCCTTTTTCTGCATTCCGCTCGCTCTGATTTATCGTTCTTTTCCCCAACACTGCCTTTCTTTTTTCCTTCTCCTTTGATGCTGGAGGCTGGCTAATGCACCTAACAACATGTTTTAGTGCTTTCCACCACTGTTGGAAGTGGATAAAAAATTAAACCTTTTTTGTTTGTTTGCTCATCCCTAATGTACAGAGTTTGCTTTTTCAACTGTTTCTGATGTGTTGTGATTTTTAAAGTGCATCAATGATTTAGCAGTAAAGCATATTAAATACAGCATCACAGAACAGACCTTTGTAATTCATGGCTTATATTCTATAATTAAGCATAGCTGTTAATACCCTTCATCGAGGCCCTTTTTTTTAAACAGCAAGTTGATTGGTAAAAGCGATGATGCACATTGATGGCGTGACCTTAAAATCTATTTCAGCTTGAATGATAACAGAGCTGAAAAAACAAATAGCTCACGATCATGTAGGATTCCTCAAATACGCCAAAGACTTTCAGAGGTTGCATGCAAAGTATGTGACATTCAGCGCAGTCTGTTTTTATTCCTTTCTACATATTACTGTCAACTAGTTGACAGTGTAATGGGCCTCAAGAAAACAAGCTGCTGCCTCAGTCAGGGACACATGACGATGTGATGTAGCCTGATGGGTAAACCGCTCCTTGCCTGGTACAGCAAGAATGTTAAAGCATCCGTAAGAATTATTTGCAGCTGCTGTTTGACCTCGTTTGATTTACTGCGTTTCTTTCTCCTTCACCCCCCTCCCTGCTCTCCCCCTCTCTGCGCCAGGCGGGTGATAAAAACTCAAGCCACTCAAGTAGCAACACTCTTTCAAGCAACGCCTCCAGCAACAGTGACGATAAGCACTTTGGCTCTGGAGACTTGATGGACCCCGAGATGCTGGGCCTCACTTACATCAAAGGTGCATCCACTGACAGCGGCATAGACACTAATCCCTGCGTGGCCCCCGGGGCCCGAGTGTTGCTGCAGGGAAGAATCAGGGAGCAGGGGCACCCGTGGGTGTCGGAGCACCACGAGGACGGGGCATCGGAGGAGGATCATGGGAAAATGTACCTCCCACAGGGCTACGCTTCTGCCATTTTGTCTAGTCATGTGACGGAGGGCAGCATCGGAGACCTGAGCGAGATCTCATCCCATTCAAGGTACGGTGCAGGATTTGTGTCTTTTAAATGACCGTTTGTACCAACAGCTTGACTTTGGCTCAGTGTGTGACAAATTAAAGGAAAACCTTCAGTAATTGGAGGCTGTTACATACATTGAGTGTCATCTGGTGCTGATGGGCACAAACTCAGAATCTTGCCTTAATGGTCACTAAAGCTGCACTTTTAAAATGCACTTTCTAAACCCACCACGAAACACCAAAGCATCTCATAGACCTGAAGAATTCATGCCAAGCAGCGCTGAAGTTGTTCTGGAGAATGAATGCCTTCCTAGGAGACTTTAATGTTCCCTTAATTTTATTTTCCTGGAAATTCTGCCAGCTTATATCCTTCACCTGAGGTCAGTCACAACACCCAGTTTTTTTTTTTCTTTCTTCCCTGTGGTCAAATACCTTTTTCCTTGTGTGGCTTAATTCTATCTTTTTGGGGTCATTGATTTGCCTGCTGTGAAAATTCATCCCCCTTTTTTAAATGGCTCTCGGCAAAATCCACTATATTCCAACACGTGGACGTGCGTACAAAGTTTTCGGGCCCATTAACTGTTCTGTTGAACACATGCAGAGACCAACACATGCAACAAAAGAAAGGTTGCTGGCTGTTAACTGACCTTTTCACCCAGTTGTGCCCCCTCTCTGCTGACACACAGCCTGGCTCATCCAGTCGTGCTGAAAGCTCCTGTTTGGTGTTGCTGTCAGGCTGGGGCAACATCAGGAGGCTCATCCCAATCTGCTCCAAGTACTCCATACCCAACTGGGGCCCATCTGGGAAAGAGAAATGGTGTTATTCAAGGTTGGCCCTGAAGCCACTCAGTCTGTCTGTATGAAACAGAATGGGAAGCCATTTGTTTATGCTATATAGGATTAAATTACCACAGTCTGCTGACATCATTGACCTGTTGGGAGGCGCAAGAGCAGCCCATGCCAGGATATCACTCAGAAATGAGGAAAGAGCCCATGCCATCACCTTGACTGCTCTGATGCTTCCCACCTTTTATGTAATGGTCTTTGGCACCAGAGTGTCATCTGAGCAAACAGCGAAGCAGCAGGAGCACATTTTGCAGGGTGTGGCGCAGATGGGCATGAATATGGAAACAGAGTGTTTTGTGCCTCCGGCCAAAGCCAGCTCTGATGTCTTAGGGTGTTTTAGAAGAATGTTTTAGTAGCAAAACCCTAACATCTTTATGGACCTAAATCTGAGATCCATTTCAGCAGCTAACAGATGAATCCTAATTAGGCAAAAAAAAGAAACAAAAAACCACACAAACTATCCAGTTTCATATTAATTATGAAAAGAATGAGGGAAGTTGTAGCAGATGTGAGGCTGTTGGAGGGGCGAGCAGTGTTCATTACCCAGTGTGTGGCTCAGTTTCAAATCACTGTTAAGTGTGTCACCTCCATCCTTCAACGTGCACATTATTTGAATAGAGTTAAAGCATTTACACATTGACCCTGAGGAAGTAATCATAGAGAAGTAAAATGGTGCAAAACATCATTGAAATTAGCTTAATCCTGTACAGCAGTATGGTTGTTACTGTTTTTATAAAAACTGTAGCTGACTAGGGGATATATGTGACCATTTGATCATAATTTCAAGGGTCACTTCTCCCGGTTAACAAAAATAGGAGTATTTCCCCCCCAGTCACCTTGTGGCGTGCAGTTACTTTATTTTGTGTGCTTGTAGGACCATAAATCAGCTTGAGGCACAACATTGAGAGTAAGCAGAAAATGCCTCCGTGTGATTTGAGCGCACTGACCCTTTAATGTGTTTTGTCAGTTGATATTTGACAAAATATTGAAAGGACAAAGTTCAGCAGGAATATTTACATGAGAAACTGGAACTGAGGCTTCTTCCAGTGTAGGTCGAAGGGCAGCTCACGGTATTTAGATTAAAGGGGGCTCGTATGCAGGATGTAAATGACAGAGAATAAGTAAAAGCAAAGAAGATTGAATGTGAAATTATATCATCGTGTTGAAGGCAGCAGCATGGAGGCCATTTGTAAACACGTCGAGTTTAAACAAGTCACCCTAATAGGTCGGTTTTGTTTTGGTTTTTTTTACATTTAACATGTTGCTGGCACCATTTTTATTGATTGCTCATGTTTTTGTTATAATTTTGGCTTTTTTTGCTTCTGTTTTTAAAGTCATTCATTTTGTGGTCACTTTTGAGTTACATTATGCCTTATGTTTTGCTGTTTGATCAGTGGCTCACACCACTCTGGCAGTCCCCTGGCCCGTGGTGCCAGATACTGTATGTCCGCTGACTCCTCCAAGGTGTACACCATCCCCCAGACCAGCAGCTCAGGGCCAGAGCTGGTGCAAGGGCCCGAGTCCGAGCCCAGCTCAGAGGCCTGTGGACAGACACGCACACAGCCAGGTTGCAAACTCGCAGTGGGCACGAAGGCGACTGGTGGTGGTGGTGATGATGATGATGATGATGCCCACAGCACTGAGGAGCCTCCCAACATTTCAGAGTGTGGGTGAGTGTATGTGAGCGAGAAAGCGAGAAGAGCATGTGTGAGAACATCAACAAACGTGCACAAAACTACAAAAACAAAGCTTTCAGTTAACATGCGTCACATTAAGTTTATTGCTAGCATTTAGGCAAATTTAAATAAAACACTTTTTAATCACCCTCCTGTCAAACACAGTTTGATCTCAGTCTTACTGCCGCATCTCCACCTCGCACCCCCTTCCCCCCATCAGTCTGCCCACAGTGCGTAAACTAGCCTTGATTGAAGCAGACAGCCACAAAATAAATAAGCTCAGTGAAGCTGTGGACATAATACACTTGGCACATGTCACTTACGGTTATTGATCGCTCCCGTGAAGCCGCATCCCTGTGGACTGCCAGGCTCGGCCATCTCCGTTGGGAGCCGAGCGTCGCGACACACGCAGGAACACACATGCCGTGACATATGTAGTTCAAGGACACCATCCGCAGAATAACCTGCATCGTATAGAAAGAGGAACGTATGCAGTCCTCAGACTACATGAGCAGTGATGACTGACTGTATCTGTCGGCTGATTAAATGGTTTTGCTGTAGAGAACAGGGAGCCATTGATGGTGAAACTGAAACAGCTTTAACGGTGTGATTGTAGATGCGTGTGTGTGTGTGTCAGCGTGTGCTTGTTGGAAGGTGTTTGCGAGCGAGCCCGGGGCGTGTTTTGGAAGAGAGAATGTGAGACTTGCCCTGGAAGAAACCCCCCTGCTCTAGCTCCCAAGTAATTTCATTTAGGCTGTGAAATTTGCTGCTTACGGCTGTGTGATTGATCGCATGCATTGAAGTCATCTTCTGCCGACTTATGAAAAAGCTCCGTAATTCAGTTATCCACCCCATTGTTTGTTTATATATTCCTACCGTTTTATTTCATCTTACATAACAGTGCCTCATGATAAATGGCCTAATATTACTCACAGATATTGTCCTAACATAATGAAGTTTTTCTTCCTCCTTTCTAAAAAGTTTTCTCTTTTTTTTTTTTGTGTGCGTCTAACACTGTGTGTAAGGTGGGATGTGTAACAGTGCTTCTAACCGTGGGCTCTTTCTCTCTTGCTTCTGCTTCTTGTTTCAGAGGAGCGGAGAGCTTGTTAGCCTTCCTTCTCTCAATGCTGTCTGAGCGTTCAAGGTACACAGTTAGTGAACCCCGTGGTCCCGATCTGACCCAGCCTGCTTCCCCACACGCTGCCCCACCCTCTTTGTACCCCACTCCTCCCCATGGCAGGTGTCAAGTGCTGGTTCTGCCTTGTGGACCGTGCTCAAAGTGGATGGCAACCAGCTGTGCATGAGTGACTGTGACATTTCCAGTACAGAATCATACTGCTGTGCACTATCCGTCTAATATCTACTCAGTCTCGCTACCTAAATTTCTTTTAGAATGTTAATAAGTGTATGAGGTTGTTTTTTGTTTTGTTTTTGAAAAATATAAAAGGTGCTCTGAACTGTCCGGGGTGTACCCTGCCTCTCCCCCTATGGCAGCCGGGATAGGCTCCAGCTTCCCCGCGACACTGAATTGGATAAGCGGAAGAAGATGGATGGATGGAAAAAGTGCTCTATTCATTGTGTGACAGAGCCATTGTTTTGGAGCCACAACCAAAAGATAAACGATATAATCACAATTCCCTCACTTTAGTCGTCTTTTGTTCGGGACAGTGTATTCCCAGCTTTAAACAGCATATTATATCGATGACTCCATCTAACATTATCTGAAGGCCAATAGAAACACTGATGATTCTGGCACGTCTCTTCTATCAGTGATCAAATTACTTGCATCTCTCTGAGTGTGATGAGCCATTTCTGCTGCCAAATTGGGAGGCGTGGTGGTGTGACGTTAGTGCCGTCACCTCACAGCAAGAATAAGGTCCTGGGTTCAAATCCACTCACAGTCCAGACACGTGCATGTCAGGTTAATTGGTGATTTTGAATCGGTTGTAGGTGTAAATTTGAATGGCTGTCTGTCTCTGTGTCCAGGGTGTTTCCCACAGCTCACCCCATGACAGCTGGGAGAGGCTCCAGTTACCATGAATTGCATAAGCAGACCTGATTATCTGGGGCTCCTTAATTTTTTTTCCCCCACTGTAAGGCTCCCTCGTGCTGAAAAACATCTAGAGTCTGTGCACTATTGCATCTATGGCTTGTCCATGGTAGAAGCAGAAGAAGGCGTCACAACAAGCGAGAGCAAATCTGCTCCTATCAGCCTTTATTGTTCTTGTTCTTCTGGATCGCCCTGCTCCACACCGCTCCTCGAGAAATTAATTATACACTGTAGCTATTTAACAGATGCCACTGAACAGCGGAGTAATCTTTAACTGCAAAGATGAGGCTTTAATGCTGTTCAAGTCTTCCTATAATTATGGATCAATTATGTTAGACCAAACCGGACGAGTCAAGATCGAGTGGGGATAAGAGGGTTTTTCGCTGCAGTTTTTGGCCTGAAGTAAACCAGTGCACAGCCCAGTGTACCGAGTTCATTTGCACTTATTTTTCTGGAGTGCAGCTTTTAGAATAGAGCAAAATCAGTACATATATTTAGGAACTGGTTGCCATGTTCCAAAAAAGTTAATGCAGTGCAGCTCTCAGCAACAGTGTCTCGAGGTAGCCGTCATAACTAGGCTGTCCCATCGTCTAACCATCTAGAGAATCTCCCTGCAGCCATCTAACAGCCTGCCAACAGCACTCAGTGTGTCATGCTCAGGCTGCTCACTTAAAGCAGAGGTCTCACGGCCACATGACTTCACCAGCCTGGTCAAGCACATCTTCTGTGCCCTGTAACCTCCCCCGTAAACACTCCACACCCTCACAATCATTTAAATGTTCTCAGACAAAACCCTGCTGACAACCACACTGCCAACAAAACATGTCACCTCTCGTGGGTCCTTCTCCAACCCTGCCTAACAGCTCTCATGTCTCCCTCTTGTTGTTGTTGTGTGAACACTCCTTTAGTCTGTGCTTTCCACTTGTTTCTGGAAGTAATTTCTGTCCAAAACCCTTGTTTTCCTTTCTACCTCTCGCAGTGCTTGGCTGAATTTTTTTTTGCAGTCTGTGTAATCATGGTTTTGGCACAGTGATATGGAACAGGGTAAGATTGGAAATAAGTTCCCTCCCTTGGTCCTTCTCCATCCCTGTTATCCCGCATTCACCTGACTTGCATGGAGCAGGGAAGTACCTGATGTTGGCATGATAAGACAGATACCTGTCCCTATTCTTTAAGTAGCCGGGATTACCTCTGAACCCAGGCTGCGATGGCTCCAAGGCTGCCCTCGTGGGATGTAGTTTGTGTGACCCTTGTGATGAGCCGTGCTCTTCCGTGTCCTCTGTGTCACCTACAGGCAGTTGTACGCACAAGAGTCTGCATGCCGGCTCCAAGCTAACGAACGGGATGGAAAATCTCTGCCGAGGCTCTCAAAAGAGGAATACGTTAAAATGATGCTGCCCGACAGCCCACCAGGAGAAGACAGGAGTCGCAAGGTGAGGTCACCGATGAAACCCTAACCTCTGATTTATGAGTATTGTGATGCCCTGTGTAATGTGCAAATAAATGCCACATAACGATCCCGTTATCACACTGACACAATGTATCAAGAAGGTGCAGAAATGACAAAAACCACATGCGATTTCCTCCTGTTGAATAACAGTAGCACAGCACACAGGGCCAGAACCAGACCAGATAATCTCTTACTGGGAAGCAAGTGTCAGCAGGACAAACATCTGCTGGCACTGCTGATAGGACTCCTCTCTCTCTCTCTCTCTTTCTCTCTCTCTCTCGACACAAGACCCTTTCAGTCACCGCTGACTGGCACAGTGTTTGGTTAATTTAATTTATAACAAGAACCTGAGTTTGCTCAGTCGGGATGTCATGGATTAAAGGCAGGAAGTTCCAGAAAGTGCATTGATGTTTGATGTTTCTGGGTCCTGCAGTCTCTATTAATTGCATCTCGAGTTCCCCGCACCATCCCCCATCCATTATCTACCAGGAAGGGACTCTGGAGACGTATAAATGGGTTATTTTTGGATGCTGCTCAATTCTAATACAAATGCACTTCAGTTCCCAAGAGAAGGCAGGCATGTCCTCTGGCACAGACAGGCCTCGTCCCCAACATGAAGCAGTGGCCCACCGATTCATTTGTCTTGCTTCTAACCACGGGGCTTACAGTATATGAAATCTGGCGCTTACAAGAGAACCGGGCAGCGTCAGCACCTGTCTAAAATGAAAGCATGCGTATCAGGCTTGTTTGCATACGCGTCATATTGATTGTATTTTGCTTCCCCCAAACAACGAAAGCTCGATAACCAGTCCAGAGGTACACTGATTGATAGCTTAACAGAGCCTCTGTTGTCACACTCTCCTGTCTGATTCAGAGCGATAATGCAGTGTGGGGAAAAGCAGTCTGGGAGGGCACAGGGCCAGGCACTCAAACCATATACACATATGTTCCCAATAAACACATACTGTTCTTTTCTGGGAGCAGCTTCACTGCGTGCTTTCAGTCATCAGCTGGCATATAAAGACATTAATTACAATGCTGGAAACGTGGTTGATTTATTTCTAATTCCTATAAAACAGTCTGATAACGATTTTCCAGTTAATTAAACAGAACGTACAGTAAAGGTTAATGCGTGTGTCACTTCCGGTTCTCACCCGATGCCTTTCCTTGTGTGGGTGAGCAGGTGCAGAAAGATTTTCCTTGCCAGCCACGGTGTCCGCTGGGACGCCCTTCTATGGACAGGCGGACCATTGTGTGGCTGACGTAAAGGAAAGGCCGTTCACAGCTTATTTGCCCACAGCGTTCCTCTTTTGAACCTCCTGTGGGAAAGAAAAAAAAAATTTCTGAATAGGTGGTTGTCCGACACATCCTCCCGAGTGCCACGTCACTGGGTCTTTGTTCCGTGCGGGCAGTGAGGGGAAAAAAAGTCAGGAAAATCAGGAAAATCTAGGTGGATGTGCCACTGCTGCTTTGACTGATAAGAGTGTTGCTGCTCTACAAAAGAATTCAAAGACCTTAAAGCCCAAATCAGACTGAGGCTGTTGCCAGCTGAGGTGGATTTAGGCATACTATAATAGTCAATAATGTTGCAGGTTTTATTAATACAGCATTTTCTTTGAATGTGCGCAGCAGGTTCAGTTAACCAGTGCCAGGATGTGTTCGGAGAGCCCGTTTTGATGCAATAAATAGATGGCTTTTAAAAAAAAAAAAACATTAAGCCCAATTGGAATTGCTTTCATTTGCCGTGACTTCATTTATGGGAGCTCTGAATCGGTGCTATTTTGCTTTATATAGAAGCAGCAAATCCTGTTTTAAAGTTGTTTTGATGAGCAAGAACCTTGGGAGTCTAATCTTGCAAAGTTGGGCGGGAAAATTTGCAGTAAGAGACAACCTTGTCAAGCTAAAGCCTCTGAGGTGTTCTTTGGAGGCAGTATGTGCACGCTGCTTTGAATTCCAGTATATATTTCTCACTTTAAAGACAGACAAGATGTTTGTTAAATTCTCACCGTGGGATTTGTGGGAGGGGATCTGTCTTTGAAATGGAGATGGCTGGGTGTTGGCTTGCGGGTTTACTAGTCTGGTGTGGGTTACAGCTGGGAAGCAAAGGAAGACGTTTACCCATCTGGCCAACTGCTCCGCATATCATTTGTGGCTACTTTTGATGTCACTGCTGCTGCATTTCTGTTAGCGAAACAGCGAAATAATGGATGGATCGGTCTTTGTGGGATTTTTTTGGGGTTTGGAGAGAAGATGCTCTGTCAGAAATGTGGCCAGCTGTGACACACTGGCAGCTTCGCAGTGATATCCGGTGTAATTCTTCTCTCCAAAGGACATCCCCTCAGGGTGATGCTACTTTTTTCAAGCCCTAACCGCTTTTGTGACTGTTTATCCTGACCTTATGCTCTCTTTGATCTCTGCATTGTATTGAATTGGCCTCTACATGTTTCTGCTATATGAGCTCTCCTCCTGACTACAATAATTGCACTATTATAAAAATATCCCTGAAAGAAAGGCAAACTTCAAATTTGAAGAAGTCCTGCAGTGCAAAAACAATGACATCATACTCGTGGTAGCGGAGCCTTTTCCTCACATGTAAGCATTTCTTCGTCTGTTTCTACACTGTTCAGAAATGTTCAGGGACTGATGAGCAGCATTGATAATGTCATGGCTATCAATAAAATTTTATCCCTATTGCCATGCACAGTAGCCATTCCTGGGAGCTGCCTTAAATGTTTACTTTCACTCAAAGGCGAATGGGTTGAACTGATAAACTGCTTTGTGGCCTGAATTTCCACAACAGAGACATGAAAAATACCTGTGGTACCTTTTCATACTGACTCTGCTATTCTTTGTATCCTCTTGACCGTTTTAAAGACCTCTGTTTTGACTGTCGCCTCATATTTTTTCTGTTCCGTCTGGCTTTGTGACACCTGCACTAATACCTCTCTGCTTTGACATTAAACTAGTGGTTGCCACAGTGCAGTGGCCTGTGCCACCGCCTCTACCAGCCCCGTTATTCCCCTTCTTCCAGACACTTTCCAGCTGTGCTCAATCCGTCTGCATTTTCCTGAGAGCATAGACTGTAAATGATTCCTGACACTTCTCCCCAATGTTCCCTGTTTGCCCACCCAAGTGCCCACTCATGTAAACTTCCTGTGAAAGGCAAAGCACAGGTAATGTGCGGGGAGGTGGGCCATTAGTGGGCACTGAGGGATTATTCGCCTTGATCGTTTTCTTTGTTATGACTAACGGTTGACAAATTGTTCTCATTTTCTCAGGTGTCAGCAGTGGGCGGCTTGTCACCCAGACGCTCCCTCTACCGAACACTGTCTGATGAGAGCGTGTGCAGTAACCGTAAAGGCTCGTCATACGCCAGCTCGCACAGCTCCATGCTGGATCAAGCCATGCCTAACGACATCCTATTCAGCACCACCCCACCCTACCACAGCACGCTGCCTCCTCGCATGATCCACAACCAGGGCGCCTCCAACCTGCGGAGTAAGTACAGGCAGCGGAACTCTCAACAGGGCAGCTCAATGAAAAGGCACAAACAGAAGATTGGAAGGCTAATATACACTTTTCTCAATGATGCTGCTGGATTATCGTTCCTCTTCTCTGGCACCAGATAAGAGCCAGGATATAGATACCTGCTCAAAGAGCCACTTGAGTCCTGCTGATATCATAAGCACAACCGGTACACACTCCAGCAGCACTCCTCAATATAGCCGTCTAATTGGAACTGGGTGAGGCTTCTTGCTACTTGCGAGGGACCTGCCGCTCTGTCTGCATTAAGCAGACACCTGTCACTGCTGGCAAATATTCCCTTCTCCACTGTTCTCCCAGCATCCCCTGAATATGTATTAGTGATGAGAGGTGTTATGTGTCCTGCCTGCTGCTTAGGATCTCTGACATAAACATCCCTATTTTTCCATGAGGAATGTCACAATGTCTGTCATACATAATGTTCCATTCACTCATCAGTCCCTGCCAGCCACCCCTCGCTGTCCCTCCTGTCTCATTTTCATACCATCCCTTTCCCGTCTCTGCTGCTGTCGTTAGATAGAAAATGGCTTTTGAAAAGATGTTTTTTTTTTCTCTTCAGCCTCTTCTGGCTGTCAATCTGATGGATTCCTGATTGTTTTGAAGGGTAGTTGAAAGCACAGGCTCTCCCTTTCCCGTACTAAAGCAGCCCAATTTGGTAAACACTGAATTACTCAAGCTCCAAGACGCTGGGTAAATTGAAAGGAGAGTGTCAGCATCACCTCAAGCTCTCTGTGTCTCTTCTCTGCTTCTCCACTCATGCTTTTCTAAATGCCTCTCTGCAGAGTGGGAGCTTGTTTATTGCGTTCTCTGTCTTTCAGGGCTGAGGGGGAGGAAGGGCAGGAGGGACAGAGGGGAGGGAGAGGAGTTATTGATTGAAACATGAAGACATTCACTTAGACAAGTCGTTTATCGCCCCTCAGACAGCGCCTTGCGAGTGCTATGCAGAGAAGGTGGTTTAATGTGACTCTTGCCTATCACGCTGCTACAGAAATCCAAAACTTGACTTTTTAAATGGTTTGCAACCTGTAGGAGGATTCCTAAGAGGCGATCAGATCAGAAAATATAGATTAGGTGTTTGGCAGGAGTTAAGCTAGACAAAAGCCATCAAATTGTCTCCCTGGCTTTCCCCCTCTACGTCCCTCCATTTTTTTCCCAGCCCCTTTTGTTTGATGCAAACTGATGGGTGACTCAAAGATTAGCATTAAATTCAGGCCAGGCCTAGACGCTGATCGGAGTGCCTGCCTGTCTCTGCAGATGAGTTTTGGTTCTCTGACGGCTCCTTGGCGGACAGGTCCAAGTTCAGCGACCCGGGCCTCATGCCCCTCCCTGACACTGCCTCTGGGCTGGACTGGTCTCACCTGGTTGACGCAGCACGAGCCTTTGAAGGTAACCAGCCTGGCTGAAGCTGCTGGCACCTCGTGTGATCCACCTCTACTCCCCTCCTGGCTGCTTAGCGTGTGTGACTGTGTGTTTGTAATCTGCTTGCTTGAATGTGCAGATTTGTGTGAGCTGTGTGTTTCTCGTAGTTGCTCCTCCTAAGTGCTTCCGGAGGTTACTTTGGGGAATCCTTCTGCTTTTTTGCACCCTTGCTCTGGGCCCCGTTGCGATTCTCATTAAGAACAAGCCATCATTTCTCAGCACAGACATGGAGCTAATCCTCCCACCATAAAGCTAGCAAGTTATCATTCTTGCTCTTGCAGTGTTGCTGGTGCCTTTTTCTGTTATTGTTAAGGCTTGGTTTGTTTGTTTGGGGTCATTTAGACTCCTCTCTTGACCTTTATGTCCAAATGCGGTCCTCTGAAAGGGGCAGACTTTCCCTTTTGGGGGTTTTGTTGGTGTTTAGTTCTGGGAGAAGAGATATAGGAATCAAGCATTCCTGTACACCTGCAAAGATGAGTTTGTCATCACGAATAATTATTCCTGTCAAAAACTGAAAGCCGATTTGTTTTTTCCACTCAGTCACACATTTAAGCCACTCATTTGCATCTAATTTAAATACCTTTTCGGCCAGTCTCATACCAGTGTATTTCCCATTTATCACAGAACTGTGCACATGCCATGAGTATTTTTTTTCCACTTGAACTCCATTTGACCCCGGACCACTGAGCAGGCAACATAGCATGTAATCATTTATTTGTCGTAATTAATGAAAGTCTTTGTGGAGATTCTTCTTTGATGCATTTCTTGCTGCACAGCCCACAGTCTTATCGTTTAACAAGAGACGAATCAGCAGAGATGATGCAGAGTCTGAGTGGCAGCAGCAAGGCAGTTGTCACGGCAGCCGGGCTGGCCCAGAAAAACGCTGTGTAAACTGGGGCCTTGTTGCCGAGCAGAAAGTGGCTCCGGGCTGCCTTTGTGCCATGTATGTTTAACCAGCTTTGTTTAGAGCCAGTGGGGAAAGAGGCTGGCTGAGATGCAAAGCATTCATGGCATTCATAACCTTAGTCATGTGAATCCTGAGAGACCGCTCGTTTTTATGATGCAAAAAGACAGTTTGGATTAGCTTGCAATATTAATAACAGAACAACAACAACAACACAAAAAGCCCCACTGCGCTCTCTTGACTTTTGCAAGAAGAAGCAAATGGAATTAAAAACAGGCTTCTGTAGATTTCAGCAACAAAGCATTTCGGTGCAGTCGCTGAATGCTCTCTTTAAATATTCGGGAATCAGCGCGCACGCTTTGCACACTCGCGCAGCTTCTCTCCACTGTAATCTGTTTTTCTGTCCAGTAAGTACGGACCCCCGGGTCACACAAAAATGGCAAGCGGCTTTTCTGCACTTGTCTCTGCTTTCCTAGAAGTCTTTAATCTTTCTGATGCAGCCATCGAATATGAGGGAAGATGTTCATTCATATGTAAATGAAGGCTTGCTCTCTCTTTCCTGCCTCGTCTGAAAAAACAACTTCGGGCTCGGCCAGCTTTTGTCTTTGAGTGGATTAGCTTTCATTTGGGGGGCTAAATTAATGGAGGGGTTTCCTTAATCTTTTCTATGAATATGCAGATCCCCCTATCTTTAGCCTCAGACCAAGGGCTTGAGAAAGAGAGGTTTCTAAAGAAAAGAGCATTAGGCCTTAAAACTGAGCAGTCCCCAAGGGTAACATGCCAAGTTTGGGTTTTCCATGGGGCTTTGGCAAAGCTTAAGGGCCTGATATGGTAAAACAAGCATGACTGGTGTCTTACAGCTCCCTGGGATCCAACCCATTATGAGCCAAACAGCTGTCAGAGGAAACTTGGAGGGGTGAGGGCACTGGAGCAACACCCAAGGGACTGGCTTTATCTGCACTTGTCTAGAAATGCTCTGTTTACTACCTTGTTCCTTGCTGTCTGGTTATAGATCTTTCACCAGGGGAAAACTGCTTTTGCAACAGCGCTTAAACCAGAGCCATCCATTCATACAAACCATGAATGAATCGCCCCATCCTGTCGAGAATGTGTGCATGCGAGTGTGTTTTTCTGCTCTCTCTTAGTTAAGAAAATGAAGCGTGTTTCTGAACAAATTTTTGGTTTTCAAAGGCAGATTTTGACCCATTCCTTCACCTGTTCTTTTCCCAGACCAGCGCGTGGCGTCCTTCTGCACCATGACCGACATGCAGCGGGTCGAGGCCCTGCAGATCTCGAGAGAGCTGACCAGACGGGTGGTGGAGGCGGAGGGAGCGGCACTGGAATCAGAGTAGGCTTCACTGACACACACACACAAGAAATAAGCGAATCTTGACTGTTGGCTAAACTGTCATTTTGTTGTATTTCGTGTAATAAATGAATCTTGGCAACGTCCTCTTCTGTGTTACCCAACAACAGCTCCCCCTCCACACTCACTGGCAAAGTCAACCAGTTAGAGGTGATCCTGAGGCAGCTGCAGCACGACCTCAGAAAGGTGAGTTCGCATCATCTGTTTGTCGATTATGTTTTTGTCACCTTGGTGCTCTCCTTTTACACATTAGCAAACAGTGCATGTCGGTGTCCCACAGCTCAGATGAGCAGACATTGAGTAATGGGTGCCCTGAGGTCTGTGTAATACAAACTCATCCACTTAATTCAATATCCCGCTTCCTTTCCTTATTGTGTCCCAGCCCAGCGTTTCCCCACCTACACTAATGTGCTTAAAATGGAGAGAGGAAATGCGCTTTTATCAGAACAGAGGAAAGGCTGCTTTGCCATGTTAATGCCTCCCATTTACACCACACTGACGAAAGACGGATGTTCTTGTAATAGCCTTTTATCAGCCTCTTTTGTATCCATTTATTTTTGCCTCATGTGCCTCGCGTTGATTGCGCGTGTTCGTGTGTGTGTGTGCCCGCTTTCAGGAGAAAGAGGATAAGGCGATGCTACAGGAGGAAGTGCAGCACCTGAGACAAGACAACATGCGACTGCAGGAGGAGAGCCAGACGGCGGCAGCGCAGCTCAGGAAGTTCACAGAGTGGTTCTTTCACACCATCGACAAGAAACCCTAAAAAGAGAGAGAGGGGGAGAGAGACCTGCAGAGAGAGAGACCATGATGGCCTTCATTCCTCACAGGCACCCACTTAACTCCTACTTAAGACTCCCAGATGATCCACAGGCAAACAAACTATAAAACAAAGCATTACCGGCCCCAAGAGTAATCAAGACTCTTTAAAAAGCTCCACGCTTAGGAGACTCGTGCAGTCCAAGGGTGAGAAACTTGAAACCCTGATCTGGACCTTTAGTTTCGGGATCGTCCTCTGTCTGAAGCGCAGGGTTGTGTCTGACATTAACCGGCGAGCGAGACTCTTGGGAAACCTCCTCGTCTCCGGCGCTGAAGAGGAATCGAGAAAGACAACCCAGGGGGGCCCCGCCTGAGTCCCCGGGATCGTCTTACAGTAGAGGAATGTAAAGCTCATTTACTGTAGTGAACATATAATCTACCTACGTATGTCGCATCGGTCTACTGTACTGTATACTCAGCTGTACTGTATCATACTGCACACACTGTCACACAGCTGTTTCTGTGCCGGCCTTCACGGACGCAGGAAAGTATAGAGGGGCGAGACGGAGGGAGGGAGGGAGGAGGGGAGGAATGTACTGGACATAATGAAGTGGTACTTACTGTCTGCTTGCACCAAGAGGAATCCACATGTGGCGCTCTTGAAACGTACGGCGGGGGGGCGGGGCGGGCGGGGGGGGAATGAATGTAGCTCAACTGAGATCTTTTTTGTTTTATTCCCTTCTCTGGATTTCTGGTTTCCAAAGTCGCAAAAGTTTTGAGGTTTGATGTTTTTCAGACTTTTTTTTTTGTTTGTTTGTTTGTTTTTAATGAATTCCACATTTTCCTTTCCTCCGTGTTGTAACGTAGGGTCACATGGCAGTAATTTTGATGTTTTTGAAGGTGCTTTTCCCTACGCACATTTGTCACTAGTTTCCATTCACTGTCACAATGTCCTAGCAATAACAAAGTGGTAGTTACAAAACTGTCTTTTTTTTTTTTAATTTCTTTGTTTTTTCTTTTTGAGAAGTTGGCGTGACGAGTTCCTGTCGAGAAGCAGTTGTATTTGACGTGTATTTATGAAGCAGGAAGAGACTGTGCCTAAAACTCTTGGTTGTCAGTGGATTGTTTCTCTTTGCTTTTAGTTCTCTTTTATAAACACACGCCTTGTCTGTGGCTCACTGATATGAGAAAAAAAAAATCGTGCGTGAAGGTCGCGTGAGTGTGTGTGTGTGTGTGTGTGCGTGCGTGCGCGCGTGTGTAGTTTATCACAGCAAAATGTGTTCTTATGCAGTGGTTTCTAGAGCATTAGAGCAAGCGCCAGTGAACCACACTTACAATGCCAAATGTGTTTATTTCTGTACATACCTGCCACAGAAGTGTCTTGTATTTAACACTATTATTTAAGCTTATTTAACCTAAAGTTGTTTATTTTATTAAGGGTATTTGTTTTTGTTTTGTTTTTGTTTTTTTTCTCCACTAAGGAGAGATAAAGCTCTGTGTATGTTGTAAAGTGTGTAGCTTGCCGGGGCAAAAAAAAAACAAACAAAACAAACAAACTATATATTTAAATATATAAATGATGATTTTGGAGATTCCAACATTTGGATGCTGCTAGATTAACAGTTTGCTGGTTTGTATGCTTTTAAAAACTGTCTCTCTCCGTAAACTGTCTCATCCCTGGAGGGATATTTGTCGCTTTTTTTGTTTTTTTAAATAAATGTAGTTGTAAAATTAAGTCTTCTGTGCTTTGACAGTGTTTCTTCTGCCAGCGGTTGGTACCAAAGCGGTGATTTGAAATTTCACAGGTAGACTGACGTGACTTGCTCCGCTCTGGTACACCGCTACTGTTGTTTGAAGTCTGTCTCAAAGAAATGGTTTGGCAGTTTTTGGAAATAAAAGAAACGCTTGTTCAGGCTCTCGCCAGGGGTTTGATGACAAGATGCCACGCTAAGTATGCCCCCGTGTGTAGAACCACCTTTAGCAGCAATAACTTGGAAGTATTCATCTCCTGTGCGACTTCATGAGTCTGTCGCGTCGTTGCGGAGGAGTTTTGACCCTCTTCTTTACTTCTTTGCTTCAGTTCATTGAGGTTTGCAGGTGTTCACTCAGGTTGAGATGAGGTCCCCCTTTTTTTTGTTTTTTTTGTAATAAAACTCCACTTCCCCCAAAAATGTTTGGGACACTGTAAAAATGTAAATAAAGCCAGTGTTCAAAGACTGGTAAATAATTAAAACCATGCATGTAAGTAAAATGGTGCAAAAACAATACATCAAATGTTAAAACTGAGCAACTTTATTTAAATTTTCAATCTGACGGCAACAAAGGCGTAAAAGTTGAGAAAGCCACGATTACCACAGTGTTGCATCATTTCTTTTAGCAACACTGTAAGCGTTTAGGAACCACAGAGACCCATTTCAGTGTGTTTGAAAGCAAAATGTTGGTGTTCTTTTTCTTGCTTGAAAAGGGGTTTCAGCTGCTCCACAGTTCAGGGCCTTCGTTGATGTGCCAAATGTTTTCGGTGGCTGACAGGTTCAGACCAGTGACTGCTTTGGTCTGGCTTTAGGATCTTGCTTGTATTTGTTTTATTCTTTGCATTGGATCCAACTGTGAAATGTTCCTGAGCCAATGCACCAACTTCCCCTTAATTGGGTCTGTTTTGAATGCAGAGCCCAAAAAATCATGGCCATTCAGTACTGACTATTAAAATTAGTCCCTCACATAAGTGCTCCAGGTTCTCTGAATCCTTTAATGATATCATTTCTTGTAGATAATGAAATCCCCATATTATTATTATTATTATTATTATTATTATTATTATTATTCCCTGCCCGAAGGCGCAGGGAAACAACCCTCTCCTCCACCGGTGAAAACGCCGACATACAGGCGGTAAGCCGGAGGGATATGAGAATACTCACCCCAGCTCGCCGCCTCTCAACGAGGGCAACTCCAGACTGGAACAGAGTCCAGCTCCTCTCCAGGAGACTGGTTCCAGAGCCCAGGCCATGCACTGAGGTGAGCCCAACTATATCTAGCTGGTATCTCGCAGCCTCACACACTAGCTCAGGCTCCTTCCCCACCAGAGAGGTGACATTCCATGTTCCAATAGCCAGTCTCGATAGCTGGGGATCGGTCCGCCAGGGCCTCCGCCCTTGGCCACCACCCAACATACATTGCACCTGACCCCTATGACGCTTCCTGCGGGTGGTGGGCCTACAGGAGGGCGGGCCCATGTCATCTCTTCGGGCTGCGCCCGGCCGGGCAACACGGGCTAATGCCCGGCCACCAGACGCTCTCCCTCGAGGTGGGGCCCCGGTAACCCTATCCCGGGCAGGGTAAACAGTTGCCTTGTTATTATTTCCATGGGGGTCTTCTGAACCGCACTTTGTCTGGCCCCTCCCCCAGGACCAGTTTGCCATGGGAGACCCTACCAGGGGGACAAGCCCCCGGACAACAGCTCCTGGGATCACTGGGACACACAAACTCCTCCACGACAATAAGCTGGCGATTCACGGAGCAGAAACTAACAAAAGGAAACTTAACAACTAAGAAATGTTAAACAGGGAGACACAGACAGCAGTCGGTGACACTGACGCATGCACACAGTCACACACACACACACACACACACCCACAGCCACACCCACACACACACACACACGCA
>JAVDPK010003040.1:353352-364918 GCA_034780415.1 Cichlasoma orientale | reverse complement strand
TTTTCTGTCTTCGTCTGCTGGTTAAGCTCTTTCAGCAAATCAAGTTTCAGCTCTTTGAAGCATTTCTCTGCATTTCAGCTCCAGTGTTTCAGCTTTCACACTGCATTATCTTCTGGAAATGCTTTTTCTAGTTACTATTATTGTTGCATTTATTTTTGCAATTTTACGCTGAGAATCCTTGTTCAGAAATTGTTCAGCTGTTTTCCATGCACTGGTGAGCACCACCTCACCTGGCTGTAGCTGTGCAGGGTGGACTCAGCCCACCCAAATGGACATCTTCCCCATCCAGTCAAAAATCTAGGAAAAAGGATTTCTGTTTTTGTTTCATCAATGAAAAAAGTAGCACAGAAGAAACAAGGCCCTACAGCCCGTCTTCAAAGTCTGCCATCGCACACTCTCTGATCAGTGGCACAAACTTGCAAAACACACCCGTATGACGCACAAATAATTTGGAGCGAGTCTGCCTCTGTGTGTGAGAGCGATCTCCAAGTTCTTCAGCAATCATCATGCAGCTGCTACGCGGGGATCTGAACAAATTACGTTCTAAATATTAGTTGGGTCCGGAGCCCTCCAACGGTAACGGTATCTGGTTGGGTCAGGTTTTTGTTTATGCTTGCTGCATACAAAAACACTCGTCTCTGAGAGACCAGCAGCCGGCATCTGAGCAGGGACCTGAACAGATAACCTGCTAGTGGCTATCATTACTAGCCCTGCTCTGGGATGCTCGTTTTATACCCAGCCACCTCATTTATTGACCTCACTAGATGTCCCATAATGTTGCACCTGTGAACTCTGGGTTATACAGACAGTATAACGCTTTTCTCAAGCCCTGTTTTTAAAGATATCATATCATGATACACACTGACACTCATTCATATTCCTCAGTCCACTGGATTAAAATGGAGGATCTGCTCTTTCTATCTTTTCTTTTTTTTTTAACTCTGGAACGGGAAACTCAGAGTTGCAGATCTCAGAGTTTATTTTTAGCTTCAGCTTGGTGAACCTGCTTCCTGGAATAGGGCTCTGTTCCAGCTGTTTTCAATCAAATACAGTATTTATAGATTTGATTTTGGAATTTTGTAAGTTAGCCACTTAATAAGTGAACAGGTTTTCTTATGTGGTCCTCTCGACATTTAAAATTCTTAGCATTTAAGCGAGCTACATTTGTTAGAGCCAGAACAACAAGGACCAAAAATCTTAAATGACTCACAGATATTTTTGACAGAATGTCCTCAAATCTTGTCAGAACCCAAGATTAGAACAATTTAAATCCTTTACATTAAAGCTAACAGATCGTACACAAAAAGTAATATAAGCCCAAAATCTTTTGTGCACCTAGTGGGAGATGCTGCAGACTGGAATATATTGAAGACCTTTTCTCCAGGTTTGGACCGGAGAAAAAGAGCTAATTTGGTACAATATGTTCGCTGAGCTCCTGCAAGCTCAAAACAAGGATAACAACCTTTTCTATGAGACTTTTTCATGCTCTATTTTGTAAACAGCAGGTGTGCTAAGACTCTCCAATGGAAACATGAAACCATAATGTGTTTGTGACTTGATTCCCAGTGAGTTGGTGTGCTTTAAATAAATGACAGATGTTGCTTTCACTGCAGGGACGGCAAAAGACTCGCTGAATAATTAATCATAAGCCTTTTTGGGTGCTGAGCAAAAAAACAATTAAATTTGTTTGCTACTTCCTGCATAAACCTCCATCCCAGCTGCTGGAGTGTGGTCCAATACATCATGTCCTCAAGGGGATTGGGGGTATGCAGCTGCACTGAATTGTGGGTAGAGCGGTCCTGGCCAGATCCTTTCTGGATGCCTTTTTTTCCCCCCACTGCATTTACCTGTGAGGGAATTGGAGGCAGTTGCTGTTTGCTTATTTGAAGTTTGTTTCTGAGGTTACAAAGCAATAAAAAAAAAAAAGAAGGCAACTTCATCCAAGTCTGAACGTTTTATGAATGAACCTGGAGCTCAGATTACAAGACGTTCTGTTGTGGCTCCCCCTGGGAGGCTCCTGATCTCTGTCTGACCTCTCCTCTCTATCAGGCCGCGCCGCACCAAAAGATGCCTGGATGGTCATACGGGTGTGTTTTGGATGGAGTCTGGCTTTGGCCGGGATCAGCATGCAGTGAGATGAGGTAGTTAATCTACATGTGTGCACGCAATGCCAGGGCAGCAGATGGGAGATCACACTGGCGCAAAGCGAAAGTGTTGCCTGTTTCAGATGGAGGAGGAGTCTGGGGCATGTTGTGGACTTTGACCAACAACTAAAGAAAGGTGCCAAATGACTTTGGCATTGAGTGATATTGGTGGACAGAGGCTGGATCAGCAGCCGAGTGAAAACAAGCTGTAACAATACGCGTACGAGACCAAGCCTGTAATGCGGTGACATGTTGAAATTTCATTAGCCTTGAAAAATATGCTGACAGGCAGTCATGCAAAACACATTGATTTCAAAAATTTGTGTGTGTCAGCAGTTAAAGGAAGAAATGCTGGTGCTGCTCAGGAGTGACGGTCATGCGCTACGCAGTTTTGCTGCCCATCACACATAATAGCATGTGACTGGGACACAGTTGTCCTGCTTCCACATTCCCACAGCAGATGCTCCCTTGCTGTGAGTGCCACCCTGGTGGTGATCATGTTACCCAGAATAAGGTTCAGTATGCCCAAAGCACAGCTGGCAGAGCACGGGGGGAGGACAGGGAGGGCTTTATCGACTGCGTGTGTAGGTCAGTGTGGAATAACTGCCTGCAGAATATCAAATATCAGCTTTAGCTATCAGTTTCCTTAAGAAAACATGGATTTCATGTTTCTGGTGGATTTATGTAAAAAAAAAGAAAAAAGAAAATCACCTCCAGCATTGTGTGGAATAATTCCGAAATATCACAAATCCTCTTGCTGCATTATTCATAATAGCTGTGTAATTCTTGGCTCAATATTTTAAAGCCATTTTTCCAGTTGTAAACACAAGTTTTGTGCACACTATTGACCGCCACTCGGGTATGAAGCATCGCGGATGGTGAACTAAAAGGAAAACTCAGAGGGCTCGCCGTCGGTCTCGCCAAACAGTTACCAAATCTCAATTGTGTTGTGTGCCCGCGAGGCGTAACAACAGGATTAGCTCTCTCACCTGGACTGCTTATCTGTGAGGCTCATCTCTCCTCTGCAGGCGCTTTGAAATTCCCTCTCACTCACCGGGGAGCTGCATCTCACACAACACAAAAGAAAGGAAAAGAGAGGGGAGTAAAAAGGAGAGCTCCTCCAAACCAGCAGGCAGTCATCTCTCTCTTCCCCCATCTGCCCCCCAGGTCCCCACGGGCCGTCACTATCTGTCAGTCAAGTCACAGGTGACCACCCTCTTGGCTGAACCCAGTGAAGGGCAACATCTTAGAAGCTTCTTGTCTGCCCGCCTGCTCGCTATAGAAATGAGAATGGGTAAATAGAAGGAAAAGGAAATCTACAAAAGGTTATTTCTGGTAGGAAAGCTTGAAATCTCACATGACACAGGCAGGGAGAGGCACAACCTGAGCAAACCTCCTGTACTCCTATGTGTGAAAGGAAGGCTCATGCCTTGTGTTCTCTGCATGCGCTGTTTCACTGCCAAATTAGATAAAGAGACAGGAACAAACAGATAAGACAGCGCCGCTGAATTATCTTCATTCGTCCTTGTCTGCTGTCCTTTTCAGTCTTCGAGCAGCGGTGAGCTCTGCTATCGATTCTCAATCGGCTGCTTCAAGTGCAAACAGCCCCGACTGTGAGGAGGTATTGAAGGCGTGGGGCAGGTGGGAGAGCGGTTAGGAGAAGTTCAGGACCGGGATCTCTATGCTGACTTTTTCCTTTTTTAAATCTTAGATATTGATCATGCAAAGTTGCATTAGTTTGGCCAGGCCTGTGTGGCTGAGTAGAAGGGTTGTTAGAAAGGGTCATGGGAATATTGATGTCTGGAGGGTGAACGGTGGTGTTAAGAGCGGGGGCGTATCGCGCCGAATAACAAACAACCCCCGCTGACCCATCATCAGCAGTAAAAGCTTAACTGGAGAAGCAATCGATCCTCGGTGTGAAAGCAGGAGATAGAGACGCAGTGAAGGTCAAACAAAAATATATTTCAGCCTTCCTCGTTGGCACGGCGAGTTCAGGAACGAGCGATGCCAGAGTGCGTTTTGGCACGCTCGCCTCATTCTGTGAAATAAAATGCACGCTGGGTCCATGTGCGGCTAATTAGGACAGACGTATCATTATCTGCACGCAGGGGCTGTTGAGAACCTGCTTTTCACCTTTTCAAGTTTAACAAGCATTCGTAATTTGATGTCATTTGTATTCGACTTTAAATAAGCAGCAGATCCTTCGGTCCTGATGGCTGTGGAATGGGATTTCCGGCCTGTTCTGGTGCACCCTGTGGAGATGCGACTGATTGGGACCCGGGGATAAATAGTCCAAGGAAAATCCAAGGCTCCTCAAGTCACTCCTGAGTGGTTTCTGTTACGTTGGGGTAGCAGGGTACCATGCTCACAAATACTAATCTATTATGCTGATAGCAGGTAGAATATTAAGATATTCTAATTAGCTTTAAACACATGTAAAACGTAATCAAATGCAAAGGTAGTTTTGCAGATATTTTGCCGTGCTGCGGTAAAAGCAGTAATGACACATGATAGAGACGCCGCCATCCATAAAGCCAGGCTTCTGCACCTTTGTTCTCACAACTTAGATTACATAAAATGTTTCTGGATGAATATTTATATCAACCTTCTCATCTTTTTTTTCCCCTTTTTTTTTTAAATTTCCTCTCACATTCTCACGGTAAAGCTGATCGGGGATTACTTTCCGGCTTCAAATGCCAGATGGTGACATTTATGCATCTTTATTCAGCTTGTCAACAAATGTAATAAACGCTCATCTGCTAACCTAAAATATAAAACTGGAGGATTTTGATTTGTAATTTTAATTAGGCTGCTTAATAGCAGGACTTTATGTTCACCAGGAGCGATGAAGCAAACACTGAATATTGGTCTTTTCCTGAATAGTTCATTAACTGGTTCAATAAGTACAAATTAATGTTCCTCTTCCTCTCTCGGTGACAGCTCAGTTTGTGATGAGGGTACAAAGCTCCACTATCAGACTCCATTGTAATGAGGGATCAGTGTTACTTGGATTACTCAGCTGAATTTTCTATTAATATAACATGTAGTCTTAGATTTATCCTTTAAACATTTAAACTACAGGAGGAAAACTTCTGTTACGTAAGCTTTAAAACTACCGTGCAGAGTTCATGAACTGATTTTAATGCATTTTACCGACGCATGTACTCACTCGATGATGTAAAAATATGAAATAAATATTGAGGTATGATGTAATTTATTTAATGTGAAGCCACTAATTTGCACAACAAGAAAATGTGCAGGATTCTCCACCTTAACGCACACATCTGTGAATAAGATGTTATGGCTGCCCTCTGACCCGGGTCATTATTTTGTATTGAGTGCTTATTCAGTCAATAATATACAACATAATAAAAAAAAAGGTTTAATACATTTGCATAACAAAGCAATCTGAAGATGAATGACCTTTAATCTCTGGAAAACAACCTCGCTCCAATTCTCAAAAGTGCTGTTGTCTGTTATTTATTTACTTACTCACAACATATTTGTCTTTGTTCCCCAGCGCCACATAACAGCTGACAAGTGCTCATCATACTGCCGGTGTAATTTATGCACGTAATAACGAAAGTGCAAAGCTCTGGTGATCTATACGTCAAAGACAAGCTAGTCAGCTTTCAGCGTGTCGGGTCCCTGAGGTCCAACACATCCTCCATCTCTCAGTTATTTATGTGTTTTTTTTTATAATACCTGCCTTTAACGTTCCACCCACTGCTCAGCTTTGGATTGTTTCCATAAATATAGATTAAGTTGATTTAGAATCGGTAAATGCTCCGTTCAATCTGAGCAAGATCTATCAGATTTTTCATTTTTAGTTGGCCCCCCCAGCGTGGCTTTCTACTGTTACTGAAAATCAAAGTCTGCACACTTGTCATGAGTTCCAGATCCTGATGTGTTCTTTATTTTTTTTTAATAACTTGCACCACAATTACGTTGGTATTTTTGGTTTTAGATAAAGTGTGTTGACATCTTTAGGACGGATTGTTGTGTAAGTTGCAAATATCCGTGCTGCTTGATGGATGGAAAGATGATCTTGTCCATAGTAGCAGACATTAGCATCCTAGCAAACTAAAGTAAGATTGTGATTGGTGTACAGATGAGATTAAAATCAGTATGTTTTCATCCGGCTTGGGAGCTTGAGCATCCTGACAGCACCGCTTAGATCCTGGCAGTACACTCCCAAGGCCCCGTTTCAACACAAGTATCTGCCTAAATGTGAATAGATTCATGTCTTATCAGGACACTACAATGCAAATAAATGAAATAAATTGATAACTTGGCTGCTTTGGAAAAAACCATAGTTAGCATGGTAGCTTAAAGGTGTGGTGTCACAGATAAAGGAGGAGCCAAGCAGCCCACTAAAAGGACCAGAGGTCACCAAAATCCACAAGTTTTAAAGAAATGCCATATGGCTTCAAGTAATGAAGAAGAGCATCACTTGAACTGTTCCATGCTCAAAAGGAGGCTCCTAAGCCTGTGGGTATAGGAAGCAAACAGCTTCTTCAACCCTTTCACATTCACTAAGCAGCTCCTTGGGCAGAACCCCAGGGGATACTTGCAATATTCAAAAGACCTCAGTAATGCTTTCAGTGACCCCACCGGAGATGAAGATCTGGGCCTACCCAAAGCAGTGATACAACCAACATAGCACGGTAAAACCATTTTAAGGGAGCTATTTCTGAAGGAAGTAGGCCACAGGACGTGGTGAAGAAAGTTTGCTCCAGCTCAGCACCCGACGCAAGCTGAACAACCTGCAGCGTGTGCAATCCTTGCCTCATGCTCTTGCACCAGCTTTGCAGCAACATCTGGGTCCTGTAATGCAGAAGCTACGAGGATTTCAAAAGAGTGGGATTCTGATAACGTCAGCCGATTCAGGATTATAGCATTTCTCAGCATGGAAGAAGAAAGCATCTTCTTCAGCACTGAAGCGGAGAGAGTGGAAACTTTCTTATTCAAGAACAGTTAAATTGACATCTTACAGAAAGGTGGCATCCCTGGTGTTCCAGGGTGCCTTGAGCACACCTGGTGAACACGTATGGTTCCATAACCCAGAGGAGACGGTGGAGAGACGTTTCTGCAAGAGTCTGGGGCCGGTCGAGGTCAGTTAAAGATTTTGCAGGGCAGTTTTTCTGCAGGGGCTATGCTGCAACTGACAGGAGAGACTCATCCAGAATAACATGCCTCAAGGTGACTGTGGATTAAGAGGGCAGATTTGTGGGTAGCAGCTTCTAGGGCAGAAGTCTGAGTCTTCACCGCAGCTGATTTTACTGGGTGAGAGTGTATGATGTTTGAAAGACACGATGACCCCGGGATACATCACTGATGGTCAGCTTAAAATCAGGAGATGTTTGACTACATCAACAACAACAGCACAATTATCTACCTGTATCTAAATATAACACACACAATCAAGACAAAGGAAAAAAAAATCAATGAAAAATGCCTGATAATCAGCAGGATTGGCTGGTAGCAAGTCTCCTAGTCCTTTTTTTCCCCCCACAAGGTACAGAAACAAAATCACAAAACCAGAGCCTTTGAAGTTTACTGGCTGTTAGTCAAACCTTTCATACAAAGATTTGAAGCAGGGAGGCTTTTCAGATGATGCAAGGATCAGAGAAGAATGGGACTGAGAGGAGTTGAGATGGAGACACAGTTTTTTTGTTCCTCTTTTTCCTCTAATTCTCAGCTTATAAAAAAAAAAGGACAAATCTTCCTCCCTACCACTGCTCTGCAAAAAGGCACCTAGCCATGGAAATCTGCAGCTGAACATTGTGCACTCTCCAATGGAGATTTTTTTTTTCTTTTAGCACCTGCTTTTCTCCAGCTCATGGTTACTGTAATTGTGCCCTTTCTCCATGCAGTCTCTAATCACCAGCCTCTATCTGCACGCCATGTGACAATGTAAATAGGCCAGGGAGAAGAGAAAGAATGACATTAAGTGCAAGTGCAAACCTCGTGGCAGCTTGCGTGTCTGCGAGCAGCTGGAAGACCTCGAACAGCGGAGCAAGGTCAGGTTTCTATCACACCACCCACAATGCAGAGTTTAGTTATGGAGGGCAAAGGCTGACGCATGGCAGGCCAAAATTATATTATTAATACTATTATAGCTCGCTGGTTACGTGTTTTGGTTTATTTAATTTTTGTATTTGAGTTTGTATGTTTGATGCCACTTTGATTCATCTGGGCCGACAGCCAAAAATGCGTGCGTGCGTGCGTGTGTGTTACTCATCATGCTGTTTGTCAATCTACCTGTCAGTATTCTCTGCAAATACAGGCAGTGAATAGGCAGCCCGAACATGTATCTCATGGGTCCTTTCAATTTAGCTTTACCCCCTTCAGAGAATTGATGAAAAAAAGTCTCCTTCTGCAGTGAGTGACTATATAATTTTCTTCATTTTACGCCAGTTTCTCTCCATACAGCGTGTCCCTGTGGCTCTGTAAAGGTGGCTCTGGTTAAGATTCAGCTTCCAGGAACATTCTGTCACCCCAATTTATTCCAACATTTGTGTAAACATTTTCCCTTTGGGGCATACACTATAGGCAGTCATGCTTTCCATGTTCACTTGTTGAATTATGGAAAACAACTTTAAAGGGCTAGGATACGTTGTATCTTATTTCACCTTCTTCTGCAGCTGAAATCAGAGGATCCTGTTCCTTCTCTTAATCTTCAAGGTCATGCAGTTGTTCATAGTAGTTGTGTTCATTACGTTGCATTTCCACATAAACATTCAGAGGACTGACATGAGGAAAACAGTTCCACATGTGAGAGCTTAAACCTCAGCAGACTAAGAACCTCATGGTACAACAATTCCTGTGTTTGTAGTTAAAACCATGACTCACTGCTTTTTTTTTTTTATCTGAAAATTGGAACTGTTCTCCATCAGACTGCTTCTGCTGTTGCTATTGATAATACTATCCCTTGTTATTGCTGTTTTCATACACACATACATTAATCTTCTGAGGTTTACTGACTACAAGGTGGAAACAACGGCATTCAGGTCCCCCTTTTCTGGGAAAAACCGTGCTGACCTCCTCAGTGAATCATTGTAAATATAACTCGATATTGTTAATTGTGGTGGTGCAGTGGTTAGCCCTGTTGCCTCACAGCAAGAAGGTCCTGGTTTCAAATTCACCAGCTGCCCGGGGCCTTTCAGTGTAGAGTTTGCATGTCCTCTCTGGGTGCTCTGGCTTCCTCTCAAACACATGTATGGGGTTGGGTTAATTGGCGATTCTAAATTGGCTGTAGGTGTGAATGGTTGTTTGTGTTCCGTCATACCTGCCGACAGTAATGTCATCACAGCCACATCCATTCATGCTTGCAATGGTAAAATGTGCAAGGTTACAAAAATTGAGAGGTACAGGACTGGCTGACGACACACCAAAGTGCTGCCTGCACCATGTGGTGTCACTTTTGTTGTACGAGCACGGCAAGAACAATGGCCCCATCATCCTTGCAAGAGACTGGCAACCTGTCCAGGGTATAACCTGCCTTTCACCCCATGACAGCTGGGGTGAGAGCTGCCCCCAGCCCCCACAACCCTAATTTTGATAAGCGGAAGTGGATAGATGTATGAAACAGCATTAATATGCACTGAGAGCTCTTGTGCAACTTGTTTTGTGAGTTTTGTAAAAGAAAGAAAAAAAAGGGACACTACCTTATGTGCCTCATAGAGGTTTGGTCCACTTGCCTACTAGTCTCTAATGTGCATTTTTATAGGCAAGAGGTCTTTCTGCAATTAAAGCCATTACAGCTTGTTGGCTTTCACCCCATTTTAAGGGGTTTGGTTGAGTATTTATCTGTAATAGTTTTCTTTTTTTTTAATTTCCCAAGCGCTTCAACTGGTTCTTGATCCCTCCCCTGTGCCACCACATTAAAAAAAAAAATCCTGGAAGCTCCCCTGCAACATACAACAACAAACAATAACATTATTGTCGGTTTGTGGCTTTCAGTTTTGTAGATTCATTTGATTAATTAGATTCATTTGTAGATTTATCAGCTTCTGTGCATTGCAATATAACCGCTCAGGTGTGTCTGATGAATGCCTTGCATTGTAATCTTTCCTCACTCCTTGCATATAAAAACTTAAAACACACAAAGTGCTAAATTTAGCACCTAAATTCCCCGTTATGTGATGTGCAGAATGCGCAAAATGAAAGGCGACGTGTCCTCCCATCACACTTCACTCTAGTAACACTTTGCTTGCCAGACGCTCTGGCACTCTGAGGAATGGAAGAATTATATAGGGATAAAGCCAGACTTTAAGTCTGGCTGTTGATGGGAACAAACATCCGCCCTGCTCCTCCTACGCTTCACACCAAACACACAACACACAAGATCTAATGAACCACCATCTGGCGCTACAGCAGACCTGGGTGCCTGCCCTGCACGGGCATCTCACAAAAACAAGTTCCCGAGCAGCTTCGCCACCAAAATACTATTCTAAATAGCACTGTGGGTTTGGCTTTAAATGCTGGCATCACGCGCAGGTTACAAAAGACGCATTCAATATTGTCGCAATTTAAGAAGTAATATTAAGATGTTTGAATGGGACCTGAAACATCAAAGTTGTTTTGGTTGCTGGAAAAGTGTTTCTAATCAAGAGCTCACGTTTGTCCATGTGTCAGCAATGTGTTAACGTATTTATGGTGCTGCTAAATAATCATTTATTCCATTTGGCTGTGTAAAAGAGGGCAGGTAATGGCAGTGCGTGCTTGTGCTGCAATAAAAGAGCTGAAATAAATTTCTCCGCATGCATAAAGGCAAAGTGATGAGAGATCACGATACGGGCAGCTGAAAGTTTGCACATACAATAGGTCTAATTCAGCACACAAAGACGGCACATTGTGCAGAGGAGATGTGAGCGATAGCAGAAATGAATAGCAATTGAAAGGTGTGAATGGCATCTCTCATTAAAAGCAAACACGCAGGGAGCCAAATAATCTTCTGATCCTGACTATTCATGCTTGTTTTAGTTGGACTTTCACACTGGCTTCCACGTGAGAGAGAGCCGTCAGCTCCAGAAATACCGTGGGAGGGTTTTTTTCCCTTTTTTTTCCTAATATCAGAAGGGAAAGGGGCTCTTTTTGTCTACCTAGCCTTCTGCCAGGGTGCAAACGAACTCTCTCCTTCAATGTGAGGTTTGTTGTCGCCCTCCAGGCTGAACCAATGCTGCGTTTCCATGGCGACGGAGGCGTGAAATGTGCCCAGTAGCCAGGCTGTACAGTATGAGTGGCCATTCTGTCTCGTTCCTTTGTCTTCTGTCCGTTCTGGGAGGCACGTCTGGCTAGCAGCACCATAAAAAAAATCAATACAGCCTGGCACATGCGTATACAGACACACACACACACACACACACACACACACACACACACACACACACACACACACAAACACACACACACACACA
>JAVDPK010003040.1:303805-322411 GCA_034780415.1 Cichlasoma orientale | reverse complement strand
GCAGCAGCACAAACATATCTTTGCTCAAATCAAAGCGCAGTATTGTTTAGGATTCAGCCGCGATGTTTCACAGTGGCACATGGACGCGGTAAATCTTTTGAAAGCGAGTCGATATATTCAGAGTTGGTTTTGACTTTGATCTTATTACCTTGATGGTTTTTGGGCAGAGGAGCAAGCTTAAGCTTTTAAAGCGATTGCCTCGGAGAAAACCATTTCAGAGCACTCTGACGTGAGCACGTCTGCCTTGGATTAGATTCATAGTATGTGACATCATTCTTTTCACCAAAATCCATCTGAAAATATTTTTACACGTTGCGTCAAGGTTGGTAAATTGTGATAAATCTAAAAGACGTGAAGCGTGTTTCATTTATATAACGTGAAGAATTGTACGTGACTGAGGGAATCTGGCGGCCTGATGGTACACTCAGTACAAAATCCTCACTTTGATTCCTGGCTCTGAGACCTTTGTTGCTTTTCACGCCTCCATCTCTCTCTCTTCCTGCCAGTGTGGCTCCACTAATTATATGCCGGGCTCCAACATGAATTTAACATACACTCAGGGTCATGAGTTCAAGTCCCCCTCAACACACACACACTGCTCTTCCTGTGGGTTGCTTCAGCACTTTGGTCCAGATTGAAGTGTCTTATTTCACAACCTCTTCTCACTCTCAAGTTGTCAGAAACTGGCCCTTGATCAAAAGCCATAGGCTTCACATTGTAATTATTCTTTTTAACATGCAAGTTACTCCAAAAAAATTCAATAGGAGTCCTTCAAAATGTGAAACAGATGCCTTGATGCCATGTGTGGGGAATGTCAGAGAAGCTTTTTAACACGTGGCCTTATCGCTGAAGGTTACGCGGTTATGTCGTCCACCTCTCAACACTCCTCGATCTTCTTCACAGTGGATTTTTGATGCTATTCGAGCATCACTGTGAGGGATACCGTTTGCACGACTGGGAGCGGCACGATGAGCATTGGGAATGAGAACGTGTTGTATTCCGTGGTTCGGATATTTGTTCCCACAGAATGACACTTTATTATCATCCAGTCTGTTTCATGTTGCTTAGCAAATGTTAGCTGGGAACACGTCCAGCGTGTTTGCACAGTCACTGTAAAGATGCTCACATTAGGATTTAGGGTAAAGCTCTGCCGTGCCCACAGTAAGTAGATCCTCACAGCTGCGAGCGGGTGACTAAATCCCTAAATTATGAGTCTAAAAATACCTAAATCTTCCTGTAATGTAACACTCCCCATATGTATGTTTTTAGGTTACAACATGCAATTTCCTCAGGTTGTTAAACCTCCCTCAAAAATGTGGTCGTGACCTCAATTTCTTTCTTGTAATTAGTGTTTTTTTTTTTTAATCTGTTCAAATGAGCTCGCTATCATTTTTGATGCTACCTGTGCATTCCTGCTTATTGCAAACAGCTTAGACTGTTTGTTCTTCCCTGGAAATTAAGTTAGCCGGAATGGGGGCTGCCGGAGCTGATTGTTGTCACAGCTGTGCAATAAACTCTTCATTGGATTCTTGTCGCCACAATAATATCATCGTGCAACATTTACCAGTCCCATACGTCAAACTCACATGTGTATTAAGGATATCAATTATATGATGCTTGGATCATTGAAGATTTTCTTTTCATAGAAGACGTTGCTTTTGGTGGCTTTCTCTTGTTTATATGTTCTGCACTTGTTGCACACCCACTCCTGCTCTCTAAGACTACTTCATATGAGTGCATATGTGGTGCATCGAAATGCAGAGGAAAAGGTGTCTATGAGTGCATTTTTTTCCAGTTAGGCGATGGGAAACAGTCTGTTTCTGGGGAAAGTGCAACTCCCTGTGGCACAGTGTTTATAATTAAGTGTGATTTTCTACATCCACATCAGACCACAGGACAAAGAACAAGGCAGGCTATTTCCTGTTGTCTGCGCTCAGCTTTTCATTTGTGCCCTTCTTCTTTCACCGGCTTGACGGAGAAATATGCAGATTTAGAGTTTGGAGGACTTGCAATTAACTGATTTAAAATGCTTATTAATTCCACGGGAAAATTTCTTCATGTTAAATTGCTCATTTGAATTTATTCAACAGTTGAGCAAAGTGCAGGGTGAATTTGAATGAGCTCCTCAAACCACTGGAAGGATTCAAATAAAAGGTCACTTGCAGACAGTGGTGAGTTTTGTGTCCACATTTGCTTGGCCTCTCAGTAGAGCTATCTTCACTGGCTCAGTGACCAGAAGTGACACGCAGTTGCTCACACAGAACACCGGTGTCAGTTTCAGAGGAGGATGCGGAGATCTCACAGGATATGAAAGCCACGAACACGCCAAAAAAACTCGATTTGAATTCATTAGTGGTGTCTGTGATGCCGGCTGAAGCCGCGCGAGAGGAAAAAAAGCAACACGATCTCTGAGCCTCCCATGGTTCAGAGAGTTTGTACATGTACCTGTCAGACAACATAACAATTCAGCAGGGAATCTAGTAAACAAATCCAGATCCCAGAACCCAAATTCCCCGATACAAACACATTCCTAAAATCATTCATTCATTTTTGGGCATGAAATATTTTTTCATGAAACCAGTGAAATATTCAAACAAGGGATGGAATATCAGCTGCATTTGCATGTCATTTTCACACATTAATTTTTCAGTAGCATTTACATCACAGCTTGGAAATAATATAGAAAGAGTTGGGTATTAAAAAGGTAATATAGAAAATATTATGTACTTACCAAAGGCAATATCAAAGTGTGTAGCTACTAATATTAAACTTACATTTAAATAACATGATAGAACTCATTTTTAATATCTTGGTTATTCCATTCATTTTTATTCTGCTTATCCAATTCAGGGTCGCAGGGGAGCTGGAGCTCATCCCAGCTGCCATAGGGCGAGAGGCAGGGTACACCCTGGACAGGTTGCCAGTCTGTCACATGGCTAACAGAGAGACAGACAACCATTCACACTCACGTTCACACCTATGGGCAATTTAGAATCACTGATTAACCTAACCCCACTAACTGCATGTCTTTGGACTGTGGGAGGAAGCCGGAGTACCCGGAGAAAACCAAGGCAGACACGGGGAGAACATGCAAACTCCACACAGAATGGCCTTGGTCAGATGGTGGATTCAAACTGAGGACCTTCTTGCTTTAGTAATTGGCTGGTATTACTCAGTTATTACCCCATTCTTATTTAGCTATTACCCCACTATTACCATGTTATTACACATGCAATTGCTCACTAGTTTTCTTAGTGTCACATTGAAGGCACGCAGCATTCCCCATGTATGACTAAATTCTTCAAAGAAAACATAAAGCTTGAGCAGGACTGAAACTAAGAGGGGTGGATCTGACTGAACTGCACAGGGATAACATGGAATGATTTCAGTAATATATTATAATAAGAAGGTAGGCTACAATATCCTAGCAACCGAATTGTAGAGAAAAGGGATTCAGCGCTGCATGATGCTTCATTTTACATCAAGAAACATCTCACCCTGCTAGATCTGCCTGCTGCAAACCATCTGGGTTTTTCTCTGTGGCCATTTTATGAGCAGAGCTGCCACGTGGGGCACAGTATGGTGCAAGCATAGATTCAATTATGAGGTTGGGGTGTTTGGCAGGAAGGTGTGTGTGCGTGTGTGATGGGCTCTGTCTGAAGCTGATAGATGTGGAGATTTCTGGCTTGGCAAGTAGTTTGGCAACCTGGCAGTAATGTGAGAACGGGCCCATTGTGCTGCTGCAGAAAACCCCCTCGAACGCTCAGCTGTGTTTACAGCCCAGAGTGTGGCATGGCAGAATCCCCCAACAGCACCCTGCTCCAAAAAACACAGAATCAGAAAAAAACAACGTTGTTCCCATCCCATTTTTCCCCCTCCATGTCCTCCGTGAGGCTGCCTACCAATTAGCCACCGCTGCTGCTGAGGTGAGATAACAACAGAAACCCATGTATCCCCCAAAGACCTCACTAGGGCCTTTATTACCGTATCGATATCTCCTGCCTGTCACCGCTGCCCTCACTTGCCTGGCAGCGTGCCCACAAATTTTCTATGAGCGGGGGAAAAAAATCCATAAAGGTGCTGTAACTCAATGCAAGAAGAAAACAGCAGGAAGCAACATTAGGCTGAATGGTACATGCTGTAATTAGTGAGAAACTGGAAGGAATAAATATAAAATATGGTACAGCTGCTTAGTAAATTTAAAAAACAAACTGAATAATAGGTGAAAGCACAAATATGAATCAGAAAAACACAATCAGTGACAGACAGTGGAAAAACAACACAAACAGCAGTTTCTAATACTTTTACGTGCACACTGATGTTTTATCTCTCAATAATTCCTACGCGCGCGCAATTTGTCCGGTATGTCAGAAGAATTTCACAAACCTAACGTACGCAGCGCCTCACGAGAACAAAGATAAAATCGACATATTGCATTTTCCACCCACAAGAAAATAAAGTGTTCAAGTTAGCTCACATTTTGTAGCACCACAAATGAGTTACTTCATGGACACGATTACATGTAAGTCCAGTCGTACAGAAAACTCACAAGACCAAAATAATAATAATAATAATAATAATAATAATAATAATACATGTTATTTAATGTGCAAAACTGTTAGCAGTAAAAAGAAAGCTTCTGATTGTCCGCTTCGTTTCTGGTCAAAACTCTTTAACGTTGATTTGCAGCCACAGACTTTTCTTTGAAAGAGTCTTGGTTGTAAGTGGCACTGTAACAAAACTGGTGATGTTCAAACAGTAAAAATTACATTTCACCTTCCTCAAAAACTGTATCCAAAAACATTTCAATTTAAAAATATCACCATGTGGACTAGTTGCCAGAGGCACTATCTTTAAGGGAGAAAGTGTCCTTTATGTTGCATTTATATCATATTTCTTCATTTTTAGGTAGATGAAAAGTTACACAGACTTGATGATGGAAACTTTCAGCAGTACCACAGAGGCTGCTTGTTGAGTGCTTCGAGTGAGGTTTCACAGTAAATGGATATGGGGTCACTTCTACTGCAAAAGCCATTCTGTGTGCAAGTGCTCATAAAACACCAAAGACATCTATTTCAAATGTCCCAGCTGTCACTGAAGTACTGGTCCTCCTCCTCCTCCTCCTCCTCCTCTTCTTCTTCTTCTTCTTCCTCAATCCCATTTTTCATGAGGTCATCCAACTCATTCACTTCCTCCTCGTCCTCTTCTTCCACCTTGAGCTGTGCGAGCATGGTTTGTAAAGTGGATTTTACTTCCTGAACCTCCTTTTCCAAACACTGTGCAAAGGGAGTTAAGGAAGAATGTGCTGCTGCAGACACATACACATTAACATGTAAATAAAAAGCACGCCAGCAGACGAATATGTCACATGTGCGCTGATATGTGGCCCCCGATGGTTAATGGCAACAGCAGCGGACAGCCATAACGTGATGAAGTCATCAATCTCCAATTTGGCCACCAAACAGATTACTGGGACAGATCATCAAGTCATACTCAATTTAACCCCATCCAATTATTCCCTGTTCACGAGCTCGTCTCAACTGTGAGGCTGGGTGGCAATGTGGGGACCCAAGCAAACAGACTGCCCAGCTAAATTATTCATAAACCATCACTGAAACGGGATAGAGGCTGTCAACAGGAGGGGGATTGTTTAACCTGCTTAGAAACTCAAATTAATCGTGTGAGTGTCCAGCTTAAGTGGCAAATCAAAGGGACGGCTTTGATGGCAGATGGGGCCTGATGGCTCGTTTTACTGTCTGAATGGACACAGATTGTCCTCATTCATAATTAAATAGCTATTAAAGAGATTTTCATGAATACTGCAGACGGTTCGACAAGACTTTTAGGGCAGTTTGGTCCAAATGGGAAGAAATTCTTCAGCATCATCTTTAAAAACCCTTAAAACTAACCACAGGCGCCGACAGGATTCTGCCCATCCCCGTCTGCGCTTTTCAATCCCACCTCCGCGGCTGTCCGTACACCTCCTGTTATTGAGAGCAGGGACTCAATTAAGACCCTTAGAGTCTGCCGGTTTGATCGCCCTGTCACTATGGCAACAGTCCCGGCATCGCCGGTTCAGTTTCTGCTCAATTTCTGCAAACCGACAATACGGTCTTGTGTCTCCAGTGTCCTCGAGTGTCCACGGCACTTCTGTACGAGTGCAGTGACTTCAAATATCAGAAATAAATGACACATAAGGACACGAGAGCAGAGAGGTGGAAAGAAGTGCGCCAGCCTCTGTCTATCTCCGACTGCCAGGCTGCATCGAAATCATGCAAACAGAGTCTGCGCTGGCCCCTGACGGTACAGTGGGGAACGCTCTAAAAAGATATAAAAGCAGACTGACCACAAATCAACAAAAAAGAAGGGAGGGGACACAGTACAACGCGCTGCTTCTAGAGATGGCCGAACTAAATAAACCTGCAGCCCGTGTTCAGCAAAGAAAAAAAGAGATGTGACAGAAACAAAGTAACAGCGGGTGAGGTGGCAAATTTTCATCACACCAGTGTTGAAATGTTACCTTTTGAATCTGTCTTATTATGCCCACCATGCAGAGGGGAAAAGTGGAGCGAGAAAAACACGCTAATCTATTTCCAATCAGCCTTCTAATTAGCGCAGAAAATGATGTATTGTGACCTGTAATCAGCTTCAACAGTTTGATTTGAGTCATTATCATGGATATTGTAATTTCCTGCAAGCCACATCCAGCAAGTGGAAGTGGGCAAATTGAGAAAAGGGAGGGGCGGTTAGGGAGGGGGTGAAGAGAGGGAGGGTCAGCTTGGAGAATGGACATTAAGATATGACGGGAGCAGAGTCATTACAGTGACATTCTTCTATCTGCTGCGGCACAGCCCCTGTCGACCGGCTTTAATCTCAGCCCGTTGTGACTGGCAGCCCACATCAGCGGCCCTCTAATGACGTCTGCTGTTTCATTTTCCAGTTGGCACTTTCAACCTGTCAGGAAAATTCCTGTGATCCCGGCTTATCTTTGAAGCTTAATGGGGAAATCATGTCAGATGAGACAGGTTTTTTTGGGGTTTTTTTTTTGGAACGGTATCATCACAAAAAGCAAACATCAGTCGGTGAGCAGGTAAGCAAGGTAGTTTGGAAGGTCCTGAGGAAAACTAGGTGCTTCAGATGAATGGACTGACACACACACATGTAAAAGACCCTACTGTATGATTTACAGCTGAGTCACACTTGAGTAAAAATAGGACAGCAACCTCCTTGCAATTAGGAAAAGTTGGCGGTTGCTCGGTAATTGCATTGAATTTTTCACGTTGGGTGGCCGATTGGAAGTAGCTATAGCGCAAGGTGGGAGGCAATCTGAGTCGCGGTTCGACTCAGACTGACTACAGTCACTCTCAGACAGATTGGTGAAGGTCTGCACATAATTTCTGTCTAATTTATAAATGCAGACAGATTGCCAACACATTACAATCCATCTGAGCCAGTCTGCCCCAATGAGTGCAACTCATATGCAACACATCTCTTTGCAAGAGGGGGCTCGACTGTATTCTGTTTATATTCTGGTTATATTGCTATATAAAAGCGCGCCTGCAGATCACATGTAACTGCCACCGTGACCCCTTTCAGTCACTAAAGTTGCTTTGAAGACAACAACTGACTACAAGCGGTCAGAGATCTGCTCCCCGTCTTCCAAGCAACCATTTCAAAGGCAACAAGACTGCAAGAGCAATGCACACAGTTGCGCTAATTTCAGTCGTGTCGTAGTCTCCAACCACTGTTTATCCTAGTGTGGCTGTATCGTGATGCATATTTAGGATTCACTAAAAAGGATATGGGTGAGGGCCTGATCCCGGTTCAATATGGCCATCTGCAGTTCATCTTCTAAGGTCATTAGCCTGTTGCTAATCAGCTCGCAGCGCTCTGTCAGTTCAGTAGCCTCAGTGTCGCTGCACCCATCCTGGGTAAGAGAAGACAGGGAAGGTCAACAAGTGAAGCTGTTCAAATATAATGAATTTACACAAGTTCAGCTGTTCTAGTTTCAACCAAAGAGAAGCAGAAACATCTTAAATGTAACTATAGTAATTGTCATGTTGTTCATTAATACCACAAATTTAATGGAAGGTGTCCCCTTTGTGACATAGCTTTATAGAAAAGGTACACCAGCAGTTTAGTGGTACACTTACAGGAAGTTGGGGGACTCAAAGAAGATTTCTGACTAACTTTTAGGGCATAACATGCATCAAGCTGCAAAAACACTGGATACAGCTCCCATAATGCAGCTGGACAGTCTTTTATTAGCCCCACCCTGCCTGGTAAAAATGACAACCTGTGTTTGTGTGTGTATAATGGAGCATTAAAACTGCTGCAAACAATAAACCTCAAAGTTATCATCGTGCTCTGTATTGCCTCAGGTTAGATGAGCTGTTTGCAGGCTCACACACTGACATGTTATATATATATATGTATGCAGTATGCTCATTCGGATGTCTCCTTTTTTAACTGTTTTTTATTATAGTAGCTAAAGACTAGTGACATATTAAGCTATTTTTTGCTATTTTAACCACTTGTAAGTCTCAGTTAATGTGGTACAAAAAGTATTTATTTGCAAACACAAGACGCACCTGGGGGGCAATGTGTATAACATTAAGAGATATCTGCATATCACACCAGAAGACGCTACAGGGCTGGGTGCATTTTGAAGGATGGAGGGGATGTCAGGTTGGTGGAAGTTCAGAGTGCAGTAGGGCAGAGCATTCAGGGAGCAAAGCTGGCCATAATTAGAACAGGCCCCTTTGCAGACATCGTGTCCTAGTTTCTTCGCTCTTATCAACCATAGAGAAAACAAACGCACACCCAAGAGTACACGCACACTCACTTCAAGCAAACAGACACACACATACACGTGCACACAGACTCAGTTTTCTCCTTAAACAACACAAAGAGAGTCTAATATGACTCATAGCTGCAGGTAAAAAAAATAAAATAAAAAATCAACTCCCTGCAGCTCAGAGGTGTCAGAACAATCACTGAAAAGTCGCGTCCCTGGTCTCTGCCCTGGACTAGCTCTCCCACTCTGGATGATGTAACACCACAAAAGAAATGTGCCACAGCAGCAAGCATTGGGTGCAACAATATGTACTGATGCAATTAAGGAATTAAGCGAGATTTAAATGCAGAGTGTCCCACGGGAAATAATATTCAGAGAAAAGATGTTTTAGTGCTTGAGGAACTTTGAATGAACAAAACAATCACTGGCACAAGTCTGTCCTCTGGCTTCACTTAACCTCATCCCGAATCCTTTTCCTCAACTCACAGATTCACTGAGCTGTTTGTTTATCCAGGTTAGGGGCTTCCTTAGAAGATAAGAGGCCTGTGTTTGTGCAGCTAATTGATTCTTTACTTTACAGCCTTCAGTCAGCTTGTGTAAAGTCAATACAACCACAGGATAGAAAACAAAAGCTGCCCGTGCAGAATGACACTCTTTAAAACGCACGTCTGACAGGTTGTTTAAAAATCATTCAAAAAAAAAAATCACAAATTGTTATGTTGCTCCAGGTGGTGATCAAAACAGCTTTCTTTGCTATCTCTGCCTTTGACAAACAAGGCGCCAGATTTCAACGACATGCCAATTTGCATAATAGAATCGCAGGCATGCATGTATTGGCGTGTTGATTTCTGTTGTACATTAGTGCTAATGTTATTAAACCAAAGTAAACAAAGCAGACTGCAGGAGAATGGTGTTGGGGAAATTATTTAGGAATTCAATATTCAAACTCATGTATGCACTGGTATGATTATTTAAGCAATAATGAGTGAGAGGCAGCAGGTAATTGTGCATGTTCCCATGGGTGCTGTTCTACCCACTTTGCACCAGGCGGACAATACAAAGCAATATTATTGCACTGCTAATACACTCAAGGCTGTGTCTGCTTAAAAAAATAAAAATACAGTGGCTAATTTATTTTAAATAAGAAATTAAACTTGGAGTGCTTGACTTTTTTAATGAAAAAGAATAACAAGAATAATAAATAAATGAATATAAATGAAAGGCCGGCAATTCAGAGGTTCGTGCCAAACGAGTTCAGCGGGAGGTAAAAGTCTCGGTATTCTGCAGCATATTGTAAACACCTCTTCAAATGTAAGCAAAAAATTTAGCCTCATTAACATGTTTGTAACGTGTTTTTTATGTGTCGTGGCATTTTTTATGTCACTGAAACATTCATATTATTTGAAATTTGGACGTGAAAAGTTCACGGACAGCATCACAGTGAGATGCAAAAATTGTCCCTGGCTATAAGTAGATGTATATCTGCTAATACTGGTGGTGTACGAAAGCTATTAGGTTGTTGTAACGTTCTTAGTAATTATTACTGTAATATAAGTTATATTTCAGTGGCAGCTACTTTGCAATGTAAAAAGCTACTTTTAAAGGTACAACACTAATCCTTTCCAACAAATATCATATGTCTCCAAGATGAAGATTGTCTACAAATATGTGCACTAATATGAGAATTCTGTACTGCAGGTATTGTATTTTATATTCCCAAGGCAGTATGTAGTTTGACCACTTAGAAGTGCCATTACTAATATACAAAACTACACTCACCATCCAATTTGTTAGGTACACCTGTTCAACTGCTCATTAACACAAATATCTAATCAGCCAATCACATGGCAGGATGTAAACGCGATCAAGACGACCTGCTGAAGTTCCAACTGAGCATCAGAGTGGGGAAGAAAGGTGATTTAAGTGTGGAGTGGTTGTTGGTACCAGACGGGCTAGTTTGAGTAGAAAATGCTGCTCTACTTTACGTTTTACTAAAAGTAAAGTAGGCAGTATTTGGGTATTGTACAGTATTGTTTGACATCACGCTGACTGTAACTTGGGGATGTCACTCAAATAGGCTTTGCAAAAACAAAGTATCTTCCTAGAATTGTCACCACAATTTCTAACTGACCTCAATGTTGTTGCTTTTCATTGTGGGACAATAGCTGCCATCAACAAAGAACTACAAAATCAGCCCTTTTATAGTCAGCAGGATTGAGTATACTTAATTTTGTCACTATTCAAATGTGAAGTGGAATTTGAATACAGCTTCAGTTTTGGAGCACTTCTGTCCTGCGGTGCAGGATTCTCCACAATTGTTCCGTTTGGAAAAACATCAAGCAAATTTTCCTTTGTGGTGTTTGTTTGGTAACGATCTTCTAAACCTGTAGTTTGACTGACACCCAACAGCGCACGTGCTTCATCACTTGTGCTCATAAAGTGATACATTTGATTTCAGAGGCAGAAAAGCAACGCAGTGTGTAAGAAGATAAAAGTTCCAGAAGAAAATGGTGAATGGCGGCGAGCTCACGGCTAAGGTGTGAGACAGCAACGAGGAAAGCATTAGAGAAACTACTAAACATCATAATACAACCACTGGTATACAGTAGCTCCCGTATACGAGGTATGCAGTAAGGACCTGTTGCAAAGCAGTCAAACAAATCTAATCAAAAACATTCAACATTCCGGTTTAATGACGTCTCTATTGTTGTTCTTCACCATTGGTCAGTATGAAGAGGGGTATGTAAGGACCTTGAAAGGATAAAAGAATAATTAGTAGAGATTAGAAGAAAACAGCAGCAACACAAATGAACACACACATACACACACACACACACACACACACACCAATCAATCTCCATTGTGGCAGCAGGGCGGCAGCTAAGTGGAAATCATTTACTTAAAGTCATTATGGAAAGGAGAAAGAGGTCAGACGCTCTGCGCAAGGCAGAGAATCGAGCTCCTCCGCAACGCTATCACAACACCATCGCTGGAAAGATGCCATTAAACAGCCATCACATCAACTGACTCAGTGATGTATCACTGTAATGTCACTGTACTTTATTCTAATTAACTACTCTAGGGCATCTGGTTTTTTCAATAATTAAATGTAATTTCATACAAAGGTAGGAAAAAAGGGAGGCTTCTCATTTTGAGCTGCAGCATCACAGTTCAGCTTTCAGGTAAAAACAAAAAAAATGATGTTCTGTTTTTAAGCAGATTTTAGAAAATATTCTATATTGCCAAAAGTATTGGCTGATCTGCCTTCACCCACTTTCCTAACCCATCCATCCATTCTCTTCCAATATGATGTCGGCCCACCCTTTACAGCTGTAACAGCTTCAACTCTTCTGGGAAGGCTTTCCACAAGGTTTAGGAGTGTTTATGGGAATTTTTGACCATTCTTTCAGAATTACATTTTTGAGGTCAGACACTGATGTTGGATGAGAAGGCCTGGCTCACAGTCTCCGCTCTAATTCATCCCAAAGGTTGAGGTCAGGACTCTGTCAAGGCCAGTCAAGTTTTTCCGCACGAGAGTCACTCATCCATGACTTTTTTGTTGGAACAGGAAGGGGCCATCCCCAAACTGTTCCCACAAAGTTGGGATCATGAAATATTGTTCAAAATGTCTTGGTATGCTGCAGCATTGAGAGTTCCTTTCACTGGAGTGATGGTATGGGGTTGTTTTTCAGGAGCTGGGCTCAGCCCCATAATCCCCCCCAAAACTTTAAACTTGGCTCCATGCAGTCAGACAAGCACCGTTCTCCTGGCAACACCAAACCCAGACTCATCCATCAGATTGCCAGATGGAGAAGCATCCAGAGTCCAGTGGCGGCGTGCTTTACACCACTGCATCTGACGCTTTGCATTGCGCTTGCACTTGAAATATCATCTCTGTATTGCAGGTTATAGCATTGTGCTACTCTTAAACATGCATAAACCATTTACTGGATTCTGTTGGTGTGAACTCCTGCGTAGGCCACTCCTTAACGATCCTATTTGTACTGTGTGGCCTCCTGGTGTGAATCAGTTAATAGTTATAAGGCAGGAAGTTAAACAAAAGCCCCCCACCTGGATAAATAAAGGTCTTAAAAGAAATGGTGCAAACTCACATAGGCTTCTCATAAAGAGGTGATGGGGGTCGTGTTTAGTCAGTTAAAGTTAACTAGCATTATTCTTGCTCATTGTCCCCCAGCATTACACTGATAACATTGAACCATACAGTGATAGTATTAGCATTACGCACCTCTGGGTGATTATCCTCCATGCAGAACAAAAACTCCTCCAGCTTCTGCAACCAAAAAAAAAAAGAAAAAAAAAAAAGGGGGAACATTTGTTGAGGCCACACAGTCGTAAGCCTGCTCATGAATTATTGAAAATACAATTATGTCGTCTGTGTACTGTATGTGTGCGGCATCATCATAATGCAAGGAGGCTGTAATTATTCATCAACAAAACTGACAAGAAGGAAATAGATTAACAGACTTGTCCGTACTGCAGGTTTCCTTTGTTTGTATTCAAAGTATGTAATTGTACATTCTTCACTAAGGAAGGAGGTAATTACTCTACCTATTGGAGGCTAACATATTGTTTGTGGTTTTAAAAGACAGAGTGACAACAAATAGTAAGCAGCAAACTTTTAATTATTATTCTAAATTCAAAACAGCCTTCATTGCTTTACTCTCAGGCAAACACAGCCGCCCATCGACGACTCTTCGCGCAGTATCTGAAGGTTTCAAATGTTGCAGTTCTGAAAAACTCACATGAACTGGATTGCCACTGCTATCTCTAATCACATCTCACAGCAGCCTACAATCTGCCTCATACAGTTTTCTAGGTGCAGATTGTAAAGATTAACCAGCATCGAGCTACTCTATTATTGTTTGTTGCCTTGAGATGAAAACACTCATATCTGCCAAAGTAAAATAATGTTTGCCGCAGAACAAAAACTACAGATTAAATGCGCCTCTTCTCCTTTTATAATGTAAGAAGGTTATTCTTATTAAAACAGGTTAGCTGGTTAGTTGAAAATTAAATGTTGTCATGTAAATATTAAAGGTTTTTACTTCCCAACAGCTTTTTATTGTAATTGTTGCAAAGAAACATAAACCCAACATGAACACTATAGGGTGTATTTTTGCTACACTGAGTGTCAGGGGGTTTTATAGAGAAAACACAGCTCAAAGACAAAGACAAAAGAGAGAAATGGTGGGGTGTCTCACCTTTTAGTTCTTGGAGAAATGTTAGGAGGGGCCGGGCTTTAGGAGGCGAAAGAAAAGCAAAGAGAGAACAAAAGGGGGAAGCAGAAAATAGATCCATGCAATTTATAAAATGTGGTCAAGGAAAGGCAGGAAAGAAGAAGACATTAATGAAAACTGTGCAGTTACGTGTGCTAAGAACAGGTCTGTGAGAGAAGCTAAACAGGTCGCAACAGCAGCTGAATTAAACATAGCAGTGAAACTCTGCATCTTCCAGTCCGATGGGTGCAAAAAAGAACGAATGTTTATGCTTGGAGCTGCAATCCAGTAAATCCATACTTATAGGGAGAATGTAGAGCAAACATTATGGTAAATCACAATCTGTGAGGCAAAGCAAGAAAGTATAATCATCCACAAACGTATCTGGAAAATGTTCTATTTATATATATATATATATTAATGCTGGCTTGGTTGGCTTTGTTCCTATCTCAGACTAGTCAGACTCCGTGGGTGGAGGAAAGTGTGAGAAGAGGAGAGAATGAGTCGGACTCGGCCCTGAGGCAGTGGACCTCAGCTCACTGTGGGATAGACCGGCACAGAAAATTCATGCACACACACACACACACACACACACACACAGGCACATACACACACATGCATTCCCACTAAACGCATTTAATCGTGCAGAAGCAGCCTCTCAAATCTGAAGAATGAAATTCTTCAAGGAAGTCAAAGTGTTTCCAAACGGTTGCCTCCCTCACGCCCACATTTAGAAATACCTTCGAGCAAACGTGCTAATAGACTGCTGCTCATCTCACTGCAGTCGACAGAATTTTAGACTCTCACAATAGCTCCGCGCACAAAGTGAAGCTATCCTCTCCAGCCAAGCGGTACGGCTGACAGAGCAGGAAGAATTTTTTTTTTTTGAGGTTACATTTCACAGCACAGTAAAGAAAAGCAAGTATTTCTGAAAGCATGCCGTTCTCATTTGACCTTTCAGCAGCAAACATGAGTTATGTGTAGAAAATATGACCTCAGAGCTTTAAAATGTCAGTTGGGAATCTTTCATATTCAAGACACTAAATCTCAGCCTCTCTCATGCACTTCAGCGTGTATACATAGGTGTTTAGATGAATTATGCATTGTGTGCTCTTCGCAAAACATTTACTGTTACCTTAGTGAACTCTGAGTTCTGTAAGTTGGCCTCAGGACACCAGCGCCCCCCTAAAGCAGTCAGCATGGCACAGTCCTCTTCTTCTTTGGTGCCTGGCTGGGTTGGAGGATAAACTGCTGCAGCGGGGAGGTCTTCGATATCTGCTCCACTGCAGCTGGGAGTCCGCAGCTGGAGACCTCGCAAGAAAAGGTGACACGCTTCCAGGTCGGCTTCCCAGATCCGCTCCAAGCCGGGACAGCCGCAACTAGGAAGAGGAGGAGGCAAGTATGTCATGCATTGTGACAAACTTTCAGTATACTACAATATAAGACACACTACATATTATATATTTAACAGTCCATACTGTACAATATACAGTATATTGTATTCCATGGAGGTGGCTGCAGCATTTTCAAGGCATTTGGAGGCAGGACATAGTCGTACATGGCACAGTCAGGTCGTCTGTGCTGAATATAGTAGAAATCTCAACCATTAACAACCATGTTAATGCCAAAAAAGGATGAGCACGATCCTTATCCCCCTCCCGAAGAGCTTTGGGCTTGTAAACTGCAAACTCTTCGACTCAAAACTGCAACAACTCCTGAGTCACAGCTTGAGACTCAGCTCTCAAATTCGGGCCAGTCTGACAAAGAACTTGATGTTTGCTCTGAGCGAGTTTGAGATCCGTATTTAAATCGTTGTTTTGGAAGTGCAAGTGGTCGGAAGGGGGTTTGTGGGTAGAGGGAGCAGGAGCAGCAGAGCTGTCTGGATGAGAGCTCTGAAGGGGACGTCACGCAAATTAACATCAGGTATGAATTTTATTGAGTGTGTAGCAAGATAAGTTACATATGTTGCATATAGTAAAGCCATATATGTAAATACTAGTGTTGCTACAACTTTACCATGTTAAACATGTAGAGTGTTATAAAAGAATGTCATAATAACATTAAAAACTAAAAAGACATGGATGGTACAGTAAAGGACACCTTCAATAGCGTCTCTTCAAATAAAGCACATAAACATATGAGTGACAGGAGGAGTGAATCATTCAAAGAATAAAATTCCATCGACCAAACGTAACAAGAGTGATATTCCTCCTGAAAGGCTGCCCTTTACACAAAAGAGCTGCAGCACAGAGAGAAAACGGGGTTTGGATGCGTTCATCTCTGCTGGGGTCACTGAGCAGGAGTTCAGTGCGAGGACAAAAACTGTTTTATCTACTTATTGAGTTATGATCAGTCAATCTCCTTCACTCCTCTTTCCCTCGACCCCCGCGGCATGCTCAAAGTGTAAAAAACAGTGGAGACCAATTAAAGCGGCTAAAAACCGTTTGCACACACTTAAAAATTAGTTACATGGTCGCTGACTCTGTTCCATTATTTAGGTTAAGCCGATCGCACTGATCTACAGTAGCTAGTGCCGTGACAAATGTCACAGTCGGTGGAGGTTTCTATATAAACTCTGTGTCTGCCCTGAAAGCAGGGGAAGACACCCAAAATGAGACCACACCCTCATGCGCTGCATCAGTACAATCAAACACACTTTTGTCAAGAAAACCACAGACATGTGCAGATTTTCTGAGATGTTGTCTCTGTGGGGACGGGAACATTGATCTCTTTGTGTTTGGAAACCATTTTCCATTTCCTTTAAATAAAAACACGCCTTCACTGACTCAGATTTGAGGCCTTCTGACCATTAAAATTTGTCTATTGACCTCGTTTCAGCGACTTTTAGATGAACGTGATCCCTGAGCTGGTCAGAAACTCAACCTCAAACTCACACACAAAATGCAACAGTTGCATTAAGAGCAAGTTTGTCACGTAGAAAACAAACTAAAGCTGACAGGATGCTGTGGCGAAGATGACGGTTTTATACGTGGGAGACTTATCAAATATCTTAAAGGGAGAAATGTCCTCTGTCTGTCTTCACATGCCAATTTCCAACCTAGGAGGAAATTCTCTGTCACAAAATGACTCAGACTGATATAAAATACAGCAATGTCATACTCTAAATACGCTCACATGGAAGCCTCTATAATATATCCAGTATTTTCATCTGGACAGTGCACAGTCAGTTTTGTGAAATGGCTCGCTCTCCGTGATATATAAACAAACTCAAAGGCAAAATGCACCCAGACAATATTGTTTAATCTCCCCCTCTGTTCATTCTTCTCTCTCTGAGGGTTGAACCCCCGCCCGCCCCCCCATCCCAAAAATTGAATGCCACTTGTTTTCCAGCCCATCTCCTGCCTGAAAAGGCTGCCAACCTCTGTACCCTGCCAACGCACGCCTCTCAGCCGTTCTCTAACCTTCATTTGGCAGACAGACAATAGAAAAATTGCTCAGCCCACCCCGCCTCCCCCTGCCCTCGCCAATTCGCTCCTCGGCACCGCTGCCTCTGAATTCTGCTACGGTGGGGATGCGCGCAATGAGCCGTGCCATTGTTATTTGTCTCTTCTGAAGTGGAGAGGGACGCGCATACACACACGCGCAACACACAGATATGGGTGGGCACACGCGTGTTAACTTACACGCACATGCCCATAAATCACTCTCTGTGGGGATGAAATCATAAATTCTTCTAAAAATGTCAAAGCTGGCCTCATCTATCACAAAAGCTTCTCTTCAGTGTCGACCACAATTCGTTACAAACTGGAACTGGCGTTAGGGCTCTGTGTGCTGAAAATTCAGACAACATGTTACCACCTAAGCATCCCTGTGATGGTGGCATCTCGGTGCCCGCTGGTATGAACTCGTCACCCACGGGGTTAATTGGTGGCAGCCGCTCGGACTGCCATCTGACAGTGGCGGGGTGTGGGCGTGCGGCGCCGCTGATGGCCCAGTAATAAGGAGGAGAAGCAGGCAGGCACACTCTTTGTATCCTAGCTTCCCTGTGGGACCGCTGACTGACAGGCCTGCTCTTTCTCCTCAAGGCATTCAATACAGACAGCTGCTGAGGAAGGGTTATAAATCTACTGGAACTTTTAAATGAAGGGGCAGTGACTTAGTCCTGCAGGTACCAGCAGGCTCAGTTAGACATCTCGAGAGAGAAGAGGCGCATTGTGGGTTCACATCCTGTGTGACCATCATTCAGAAACCTCCTGGGCCCGAAAAATGAAGCCAACACAAACGTGCCAAAAGCTGCATTTCCTGAAATGGCCACTCGAGGTTGGCTCCAAAAGCATGTCAATCCCCTTGACTCCCATGTTAAAATGGGTCTTTTTACACAGCAGAAAAGAAAAAAAAACATGTTTGCAGCCAGCAATAAAACATGTTTTGCTTTGTTTTTTGTACCTATAGCTTTGTGAACTGATTTTTTTTCCATAACTGAGCTTTAAAATTGCAGGACTTAAAGTTATGAATTGTATTAGATGCTTTAACCCAGGGGTCTCAAACTCGCGTCCCGCGGGCCGCATCCGGCCACGCCCCCTACTTCCGGTCCGCGATCTGATGTAAAAA
>JAVDPK010003040.1:249365-288913 GCA_034780415.1 Cichlasoma orientale | reverse complement strand
TAGATAGATAGATAGATAGATAGATAGATAGATAGATAGATAGATAGATAGATAGATAGATAGATAGATAGATAAGGTCACAGTTTTGCTTAAACAACATAAAAGCATATATCCATCCTCCCTTGTGTCAGTGGTTTAGGCTGATGGTGTAATGTTTGGTCCCCTTAGTACCAACTGAGCATTGTTACTGTTGCTGCTCATGTCTATCCCTTTATAACCAGTGCACCCATCTTCTGATGCCTGCTTCCAGCAGGATAACGCACCGTGTCACAAAGCTCCTTATCTCAAACTGCCTTCTTGGCAATGAGCTCACTGTATTTGAATGGTCTCAACAGTCACCAGATCTCAGTCCAACAGAGCACCTCTGGATTGTAGTGGAAAAGGAAACTCGCAATTTTGACGTGCAGCCCACAAATCTGCAGCAACTGTGTGATGCTATGTGCAGCGCTGCTATATTTGGATGTCGCCTTAGAAGTGTCATTCTGATACCCACTGGATCATCTCTAGTTGGTCAAAATGGCAACCCTGACCTCTATATTTCATTTTGGGGAAGAGGGTGATGTTACAGGGAGACAAATCTGGTGAGTATAACTTTTAAGTGCACTGTGATAAGGCACACAATGGTACACTGACACACACTACAACTGAGGTTGTGTGCTTTGAATGTACTCTTGCAGATGCCTCAAGATGTTACAGCAGCGCTCCATGCTGAAAGTCATACCCAAGGCTATTCTACTCCATACTGCTGTCTGGCCTCTGAGTCATAGCTGGAGACTCAGTTCTCATCATCAGTGATCATCTTTGACATGAAAAATTCCGGTCAGTTTGACACAGACACTGACTGCTTTCTGGGCAAGTTTGAGGTCTATCCCGAGGGGCATGTACAAGTGGCCATAACAATAATTCCAGGGAGAGATCCAAATGCAGCAGTAGCACGAAAAGTTTCACAAGGAGGCGACCCTGAAGGGAGGAGCAGCTACATCTAAAGTTTTTGCTTCTTCTGGTCACAAAGCCTTCTGATTACACCGTGTACAGAGATCAGCACAAAGGAAAAGCAAGAGTTAATTCTAGTTCAACAGCAGCATACAAACCCAATTATAAACAACTCTCCTGCAAAATCACAGCATTAGCCAAATTTAAAGTTTTACTCTTTTAATGAAATTTTGCTCATCCAATTTGTTTAAATGCATTTTTTTTTCTATCAGGCTGCTAGATTTTACAGACGAGATAGAATTCATGCAAAATGACAACTCCTGCAGCTGCTTTTGACTCTTGCAAAAAAAAAAAAAAAAAAAGAAAGAAATGGAGAGTTCACTGCCTTTTCAAAAAGGAAACAAGCACACGAATACACACACTGACATTTTGTACATTGAAAGTGGCACAAAACACACAATGCCTATTCTGGCTTACTACCTATTAGATATTCACACACACTAAGTCATTGTTAGCATGCTGAGAGGAGAACGAGATGTTATAGAATAAATCAGGTCAGAGGAACAGTGGCTTACCTTAGCAGTGGCTTCCTTAATGGACAGATTTACTGCCTGCTCCTGTTCCTGGAGTCTGCAAAATAAAAACATAAATGTAACAGTGCAGGACTACAGGTAATTTCTTTCATTTGGGAGATGAAATCAGGAGACATCAAAAAGAAAGCTCTAGATGGGGTTTTTTTCTGGCTTCTGCTCATCTGGCAGCTAATCACTTAATAGCTTGCAAACTATAAAAGCAGTTATGGAATCTTGTGTAACCTCTGTAAAGGAAAGTCTTAGGAGTTTTTTCTAGTGGATGGGGGAATTATTCAATGACAAGTTCAGTTGCCCTCTCCACGATTCGCCACCTTATCATGGTGGAGGGGTTAGTGTGTGCCAGGGATCCTGGGGGCTTTGTTGTCCGGGGGCTTTTGCCCCCTGGTAGGGTCTCCTAGGTGAATTGGTCCTGGGTGAAGAGCGATTCTGATCCTTATGAGAGGAAGATCAGGAGAACAGTTTACCCTGCCCAGAATAGGGTTACCGGGGCCCCACCCTCGAGCCAGGCCTGGGGAGTGTGCTCGAGGGAGAGTCCCAGTGTGTGTCGGGTGGCAGCCAAGGGCAGATTCCCGGCTGGCGACTGGGAGTTAGTGCATGAGGTTGAGAGATACCAGCTAGATATAATTGGGCTCAAATCAACGCACGATGAGGGATGAGTTGCTGCCCCAAGTGGAGGAGTTTAAGTATCTTGGGGTCTCGTTCACGAGTGAGGGAAGAGGGGAATGGGAGATTGACAGATGGATTAGGGCTGCGGCTGCAATGCTGCAGACGCTGCACCAGTTTATCGTTGGACATTGGCTGCTTTTTCACTCATTTTCAGTCCAGCCCTTATACCTGACCATTTTCAGATAAATATTTTTGTTTTGGGGTTTTTTTTGCTTTGTTTTGTTGTTGTTGTTGGGTTTTTTTGGGTTAAATGACTTAACGCTGACCTATGAATCATTAAAGGTACCTAACTCAAGGCATGAACTTGTGTTGTGCATACATATATCAGACAACTTAGCAAAGAACTTTCTACTAGCAGCTTGTCATGAAAACACAATTGTTTTCCTGTTGTTGTTTGCTGAAGCCTCATCAGAAATGGTCTCAGTGGAAGGGTGGCTGTCAAGAAGCCATTCTGGAGGAAGGAAAACGAGGAGAAAAGGCTGCGGGATGCCAAATTACACAAGAAAAACAGGGCTTCATCAATATGTATGGAGGAGGTCAGGAGAGAGGTCCAACAGTGAGTGTCTACGGCATCTGTAAAACTTGTTGGAGGCTCCGTCATGGTTTGGGGCTGCAGTTCAGCCAGTGGTGTTGAGATCTCGTCACAACTGATGGAATTACGAATGCAGAAAGGACCATCGGATTTTGATCACCGTGCAGTACAATCTGGAATGTGTCTGATTTGCAACGGCTTCATTTTTCAGCATGACAATGATTCCAAACACACAGCCAATGCAGTCAAAGCACACCTGGATTAAAAAAAACACACAATGGAATACAATCAGTCATAGATTGGCCTCCCCAGAGCCCGGACCTCAACACTATTGAAGCAGTGTGGGATCATCCTGACAGAGAACAGAACGGAGTTCAGGCTGTGCTGAAGAATAAAGGTGGCCATAGAAAATATTGACTTTCAAGCTCATTAGAGTTGTACAAACTCTGTTTTTGGCTTATATACTGTACTTCCATGTATGTTTGCACATATTTCAATAAATTGCTCCAACTATTTCCCATTTTCCGAGCAAAATATACATTGTTGCTCAAATCTTTGCTCAACGCAAACCTTTTCAGACAAAAAGATTTGCAAGTTATCTCCAAACAGAATGAATTGTTTGCACACTGTCCATCAGGGTGTAAAAAATTAGGCTGATACTGTGTGCAAACATGGGCTTAAGAGGCCTGCGTTTTGAGGTCATGGGCTTTAAATTTTGCATTTGAAATCAAATGCTGTAACCAGCGAAGCTTGAGCCAGCAGATGGGTAGCTTAGTTTAGCGTGAGAAAGAGCTAGAACGAGTCTGCCTGTTTTTGGAAGTACTGTGCTTTTGAAATAAACTAATTTACATCAAAATTAAGGAAAAGCTGAACTTGAAAAGCATCTTCCATTATAAAATATGGATTAATATGTTTTTTCTTTAGCTGGCCTGTTGGATTCAACTCTGGACAAATATTTCAAACAATAAGGGAAAACAGGACAAACCCATTAAGGTCACATTATTTGGTGAAAGATCTAAATCAATTACAAGATGGAGAAAAAGGAGCATAAAATCCATTATGCACAGTACAGTCACCTTGAGACAGTCCCAATTGTCTCACAAAAATCATTATGTCCTTTCTGTGTTATTCAAGCTGATGTTCAGAGTGAGTCAGAGTTAAATATTGTCTTTGAACATCAGTGTTATAGCACAGAGTGGATTTCTTTAATTCAGCGCTGATGTGGGGGGAAAAAACTTGATATGAGACCGAAATATCCTGTGTTGTTTGGAAAAAGGGGGGGGCCGCAACACAATCATCACCGTGACCCGTGGCATGCCACCCACAGATGTGCAGCTGAATATCCAATCTGAGGTCGCAATTTCAATCAGCAGCGAGAATAAATGCATTTCAGCTGGGGTGAGAATAAGCCACATATCAAATTATGCCAGCGATGGTGGGTCACACCGCCGAGAAGGCGATAAGTACAATTTACATGTCTTTTTAACGAGTGGCAAGACGAAGAGGCTTTCCGCAGTGCTCCCTTGCAAGCTATTAACTTCAGAGGATATGATGCAAAGTAATCATTAGCATCTGAGAAAAAAGCCATTAAAATTCAGAGCAGGTTCAAGCAGGTGTGAGAGAAGAAGACTAAAGGCACAGGGGGATCAGAGGAATAAAGAAAAAGTAGCTGTCCTCCCTGAATCTAAGAAACAAGTCATTCCTGAAGTGCTTTACATTACATCCATTTGTCACGGAGCGTTTGTTTATAAAGGCCTGCAATACGTGAATTGAACCTCTCCAGGAACAATAACTAAGAGGCATCCGGTGCTGCATGGGCAGACCTGTCGATCAGCGAACAAAGTGAGCAATTTTGCCTGTAAGCTGGGAAAAAAAAAGTGTAATTTTTCATGTAAATGCAAGGCTAGGTGTCTTCTGTGCTGTTACTGGAGGTGTTGATTTGGTTGAAAAATGATGGTGTGATTTTGACAATTCTGCTGGAGGATTTATTCAAAGTGCCACTTTGTCTGAGGGTGGATGAAGCTGAGAGGCAAAGACTTAGAAACAGAAGATCATCGCTGACACATCAGCTTCAAAATAGGATAATTAAATGGCAAGAAAGTATGTAACATGATAAAAGAAAAAAACCCTATGGACAGACCGCCACTAGCATTTGTAGCTCTTTAGCAGCCCCAACTGGACACTGCAGGTACTGCACAATTAACTGCTTCATACGAAGTGAATACATCCTGGATGAAGGTTCCCTGGCTGCTCCAGTCTGTATGCCCAAGTATCCTTGGGCAAGGCACTGAACCCCGAGTTGCTCCCGATGTGTTCATCAGTGTGTAATTGTGTGTGTGAATGTTAGAGAAAAAGCACTTAGATGTAGAAAGTGCTTGTACGAATTTACCAGTGCAGTGGATATGTGTTACCTTATTCTACAATTAGAGTAAAGAGTTTGTGTTTAAAACTCCTCTCCTGCTGTCAGAGGAGGAAACAGTCGTATGGTGGATAAACAAATGCAGACATCACGGCTGTCATGGATGATTTGTCAGCGTCGGGACTTGTTTTCTTCATCCCTGGCACAGACTCTGCCCATTCCTCTGCTGCATATAAATGTGTCTGTACATTTACACACAGTGTTACCAGCAGCCAATCATACTACATACATGTGAAGGCCCAGTCAGGTGACCCTTTTCACAGTTTAGGTGTTAGATCTGGCTCGACCAATCGAACTAAGACCGACTGGAGAAGCTGTCATACTGAGGTGTGAAATTCAAAAGGAGTGAAAATGTTTTCTTAATGCTCAATTTCCATTTTCCGCATACATTTGCACATTTTCTTAACTATGCTTAACTACATATGAAGAGCTGAAGCAGATCCTGGACAGCAAAAAAGCCACTAATATGTCCAAAGACCTGCAGGGAAGGCTCTGATCCCCTCATTTGGAGATGACTTTCTTTATTCTTTATGCAAGACATGAGCATTTTTCCCTAAATGCATTCCTATTCCAGGGAACAGCACGTTTGAGCACTGCAACAAAAAAAATGTTTGAAAGGAAGCAACTGGTGTGAGGCTTCTTCCTCTTTGCTGATGATGTGCTTTGGTTCATTAAAAAACAGATTTTTATGGCTCTGACCTGAGCATGGAGGGTGGACGTGAGACGGAGATCCGTGTGCGGTTTTCCGAAGTGACGAGGTCCTGGAGGGTTCGGCTCATGTCGCGAAGCTGAGCCATGCTGCAGCTCCTCAACACGGAGCCCTCCAGCTCCTCAGCCTCCACCTGCTGCTCTTCCTGCTGGATCTGCTGCTCCAGACACCGACTGCGATCCTTCAGCTCCACCAGCCTCTGCTGCAGCTCTGCGATCTCCTCCTGCAGAGAAGGAGACCATGTGTGTTAGAGATAACAGTGTTTTATATGGAGCTAATCGGGACCCTAACAAATGAAATAAAATGAGGGAGTAGTACTTTAATTTTTCAAACCAGTAGATTAAACATTAACTTCAAACACACAATGTAAAACAGAAAGATCTCAGATAGCCAAAGGTCCTTCTGTGAGTTAACATTTATCAGAATAATTGTGTAATAGTTTGCGTTTGATATTAAAGTATCAGCAGTGAGAATAGTTATTCTTATTCCTCTGCCTATTATTAGTTCACTATCAGTGTAAATACTGGTGACAGTTCTGCTTATTTTAGAAATTCAATTCATTTTTGTGCGCGAGGAAAAAAACTATTTTATTAAATCCTCAGAGGAACGATAACTCAGACGAGCCTGGGATACAAAGTGACGTGATGTGAGCTGAATTTACCTCAACGAGCCGCCTCTCTTGTATCAGACGTTCTCGTTGTTGAAGTGGACCCCGTGATGAGTCGGATCGCTCCCCGGCATCAGGCTCTGCAGAGTCCCTGCCAACAAGCCACCAGATAACACAGTCATTACAAAAGTCACTGCAATGTTTTGTGTTATTAACACCTCTTTCTGTGAAAGCTAAAGTGAAGGGAAGCTGGGGAACATATGGTTGTATATAATCACTTTTCCACTGATTCTCATTATATAACTCTGTGAAATTGGGAAATATGCTGTTTATCAGAGTTTATCTAATCTTTTAGGTTATATTTGTTCAGGATGCCCTCTGAGGAGGCCTCACCTGATTTCCTTCCTGTTACAAGAGCTATTTTTGAGAGCTCTCCCCCTTTGCTCTGCGCTACAATGTTACAACAAAGGAGAGAGAACAAGCTTATAGACTCAAATAAACCACATTATCCTGAACAATGGCAGTTTATTGCAATAAAAGTATCTGGTTAAATAAATGATATAAAATATCAAATGAGATCCTAAACAAAGCTGGAAAACTCATTTTCAATCAAAACCCATTTCATATTACCTTTACTTAGTTAACGTGTATTTAAATATTAAAGCCTTTCAGTTGATGTAGTAAAAGCGTCACTGACCTGCGCTGACCGCAGTCTCCCCTCTGGAGGGCGCTGTGCACCGCCTGTCTGAGCCTCTCAAGGAACAGAGCCACACTAGGCTGTTGGGACGGTAAACCCAGCTCGAGCGTGCTCCGTTCTCTGGACAGCTCCTCTAACTTTTTCCCAAAACGCTCAGCTGACAACATCCATGCAGAAAAACATCACACTTATTAACAAGTAGTTTCAAGTCCAGGTGCTGTAATGTGGCATTAGAAATATGCCTAAGGTGTCCTTCTATGACCTAGATTTACTAGAATAAAACTGTTGCGCACACATCAGTCTTCATTGAACTATCCAATTAGCCCTTAATTAGAAGCCACTTAAGGAGCGCACATTTCTGCCAATAGGGTTCAATTATGAACTTGCTGTTTTTATGAATGCTGGCTAAAAAAAAAAAACTGCATTTCTTGGCTCTGTAAACATATATGATCCAAAAACTAGATTCATTCATGTCTGTGGGTTCATGGCTAAATTTTAAAAAAAAAATGGCAACCTCCACATCCACTGACTGAATGTGCAGGTCTCATCAACACTCTGCTAGTGGAAGAACAGAAAATTAAGTGCGTAAGGTACAGCATCAACAGGCAAGAAGCACACCGGACACGGCCTAATACACTGACCCAGATAATAAGCGCCTTCACACAGATCTACAGTATACAGAAACATGTGTATCTAAAGCTTATTTAAGCTGCATGCAAGAAGTTGGTTAGAATGCAGTTTTTTTGTTTTTGTTTTGCTTTGTTTTCCTTGGATTATTTAGAAAAATATTTAGGTCAGGATCTTAAATTAATGCAATTTTATCAGTAGGTCTTCAGTAACGTACAAATTACATTTGTTAGGTTTGAGGCCTTGTTGTTTTTCTGTGTTCAAAAGCTCTCAAGGGGGAATTTGAATGTGGAAGCCTCTCCTGTAGAATTCCTCCTGTACTTTCCGATAAATAAATGTGAAATTTGATTTGGGTTGACCTAATAACTGCTCTGCTTTCTGTTTTAAGCCACATAAATTATTCTCGTCATAAGAAGGTTTGAAAAAAGGGTCAGTCAGACATGCAGCGAGTTTCCTGAGGTATGTACGACCCAGTCGGTGAACAAAGGCTTTCTTCAGCTCTGTGTAACGTTCAGGTTTCGGCTCTCACGTGTTCTGTCAAACAGGTCATCTCAGTGCGACCCACAGCAAATTAGCAAGAAATTTAATAAAGAGGCTGACATCAAAGAGATGAATGTTAGGACCCAAACATGTGAGCGAAACCTCGGTGAGTTAGAAGGTTAGCGCGTGTTAAGCCGCTGTGGCTTTCTGGTCACTCAGTCAACACATTTTCACTCTATACAAACATTATCGTTTATAAAGGCTTTAGCTCGTCAACTTTAACTGAAATGGCTAAACTGAAGGTTTACCTGCATCATAGTCGTCATCCAGAATAGCTTTCTGCTGGAGCCTCTGAAGCTTCAACATCATGGACTCAATCTGAGAGACAGCAAACAGAACACAGAACATGTTACTCAACAGTTCATGGTCCTTTAAACAGTCAATACATGCCAAAAAAAGTGGGTGTAATGACTGTCAGGTCAAAGTGATACTGGGCATGACACTGACTTGAGTATAAGCATTTTACTCTGCTTTCAAGTTTGAGATCAGGAGCTCAAACATGAGTCAAGATGAAAAAAATTAAATATATAGTCAAAGGTTTCTCAAATCTGTTTTTATCAGGTGAAATACGGGATTATTTTACCTCTTCTGCTCGATAACAGATATTCAGATTCAAACTCAAAGCCTGACTTCATCTCTATGTGCTTTAGTCTCATCATTTGTTTAAATGAATGAAATGTAAAAAGTGAATGAGCGTCGGGAGTCTGGCTCGCCCACCTTGGTGTGAGTGCGGTTGTTTTGGAGGCAGTCTTGCAGCACGCCCTCGTACTTCTTCAGCAGGTTGTCCCAGCCTTGCTCCGAGGCGGGTGTGGCGCTCTCGTAGCCGGAGGTGACAGAGGAGGCGGAGGCAGTGTCCCAGTCCACGGAGAGCGAGGAGGTGACCTCTATATCGACAGACTGGGACTCGGAGTCAGGCAGGTGGGATGCTTCCTCCTTGTCGGCAAACAGACATTCCTGCCAAAACTTCCCGTCTGATGGCAGCTCCTCGGCCGGAGATGGCTGCTTTGAGAAACTGTGCTCAACAAATAAGGTTTCGGGTTTTGTTTGAGGCAGGTTAGGTGCTTTTGTTAACGGATTTAGTTGTTGTTCCTGTGCGGGTGTGGTGCATGCGCCTGTTTTCTGGCCGGAGGTGAATGACTGTTGGATGAAACTGAAGCTGGAGTTAAAAGAGTCCTCTGGCTCTGACTGAGGGGCCAGCCTCGAACTTAACCTGAGTTCAGTCTGGGGCAACGAGGACTGACCCAGATGGCTGGATGTACTCTTAGAACTGCAGTCCACAGGGGAAGGAGGGTGGGTAACAGAGCGGACAAAGCTCTTCGTCTTGCAGGAGCCACACATGTGTTTGTCAGCCTGTTGCTGATTTATTAAAGACAGATTGACTGCAGGAGCTGAACTTGGCCTTTGAGCACTGGTTGTATCATTTATGTCAGTGCGATGTCCTGATTTTCCATTCGTAATAAAAGTGGTCGTCCTGTCCTCCTCCTCATCCTCCTCCTCTTCCTGAGCTGCACTCTGCAGTCTGGACTGCTCTCCCCTCATGTACCCTGGTCTTCGGTGGAGCCTCTTACGACCGGAGCTGCCAGATGTCCCTGATGCTCTGCCACCTGTCGATGCAGAGATTAACCATTAAGCTTGACAACACGGCCATGAGGAAGATAACGCATGACCTCATAGGAGTGGTAGGATTAACCATGTAATCATGGACTACAGCAGGAAGATGTAATGCTAAATGTGCCAATTACACAAGGACCTAAAGCAGCTGTGATCTAACAAAATGACCTTGTTCTTTAAAGATAGTGCCTAACTAACTGAATTTAAAAAAAAAAAAAAAAAGGTCGGGCAGATGTGTGACATTTCCCAGGGTTCTGCTCCAGCTGCTGGGAAATACCAAAGCTGCACAGTCATTTTTAAGTTAAGACACGCCTCTCTGTAGAAAAGCGGTTGCATGAATATTTTCTGAGGTTACATTTGAATTTTTTTTTATTTTTCCAAATAGCAAATTGCTTCAGACAACAGGTTCTAAAACCATACCAGGGCGTGCACACCCGGGCCCGCAGCCTTAAACTGGTCCGTTTCACTGAGATATAAGGCAGAGGGCACACAGGCAAGATCTGATTCATGTTGGCACAGCAACAGCTAGCAAGGCTGAAATCATTTTCCAGACAGCATAATGACAGGATCTGTATCTGCAGGGGCATTAAAACCTATTTATTACAGGTTATTTGGTCAGAACCTTTTCCAAAAAAAGAAAAAAGGGTGAAGCTGGTTGACTGTGAGTTATGAGTCTTCCAACGAACGCAATAAATTGAAAGATGCAGAAAAACTGCACAGAGCTAAGAGACTCTTAAAAGTAAGGAGATAATTAAGGACGTGAATTTGTCACTGCAACGCCTTCATTTTGCATTAGAAGTAATTTAACTAATTTGTTTGTATAAAACAATAACGATTAGTCCAGCTTTATTAAACCAGTTTGCGTTGCACTCTTAGAGGGAGTTTCTTATTAAACTTTCCAGTTATTTTGAGAGTGATGGCATGACTGTTTTTGTAAAGGGGGCATAACCGAAATAGTTTGAGAACCACAGACGTGGGCATTCCTAGCAATGGGAAGTGATAAAAACATAGGTGCAAACAGTACTTGGTCTGAAAGTGGAGCGTGATGATAAAGGCCAGATTGTGGTGGGAGCCAGACACCTGCTGCAGGGTCACGCGATTACTAGATATAATGTGTAGGATTCAGACGAGGAGGCGCTCAAATGTTGGGGATCAACAGCCCCTTTGTGTACAGCTGCGCTGCTTCTTCTTTCACTTCTGGCTCTCAGTTTTCTCCTCCCACTCACGAACACTAAAGTCACACAGAGACGCAGAGGCAGTGCGGAAAACAGAGGGATCAGTTATACTATTGTCAGCTAAACGCTTTAAAAAAAAACCTTAAAAGCAAATTCAAAATGGCAACAACAACAAAAACACATAAGAACAAGCTATTGCGCAACTATAAGCTACTACAAATAAGCAGTGGGAGCGCAATTATCCTGCAGCTGTGTGTCAAGACAGGAATGCAGGGCATCGAACAAAGCGTGACCACTGAGCAACCACAGCCCACTTCTCAACACCCATTAACCTCCTATGATGCCACTCCTAAACTATCCCATGTGACCGGAGAGGAAGAGACACAAGAAGACACCACTGAGGGCAGGATTTCTAGTGAGAGTAACACAAGGATGCTCCCATTGTAGCCACGGTGTTTATGTATGTGTGTAGTGCAGGAGACACTGTTCACTCAGAGCTTTCTGTCCACTGGGACCGAAGCTTGGTTTACACACAGGTCCATTAGTGGTTCATTGCAGACGTGGCCACTGTTCCATAACTGATGTAAGAAACCCAACACCCTCTTTAGGTTGCAAATACAACCACACCGTCCACCATCTGGTGTGGCCAGATATTATACTAAGCCCTCTTTCTAGAACCAAGCAACTGAAAGAAGAGGAACATGATGGTGTTACTGTATACTCACCATACTTTGATTACACAAAGACAGCTCTTCCTAGTTAAGGGGAAGGAAATGCCTGAGGCCCTATTGTGTGTGTGTATGTGTGTGTGTGTATGTGTGAGTGTCGGCTTGTGTGTGTGTGTGTGTGTGTGTGTGTCAGAGGGCATCTATGTCTCGGTTGAAGCCCCTCAGTGGTATTTTGCACTTCCTGTCAGGCTTTGTGCTAAAATAGTTTGCCAGGAATTCCGTCAGAAAATACAAACAAGCAAAAAGAGACCTTAAGTGGTTCAACACCAGAGATTAAACTGTCCCTCTGCAACAATAGCAGCACTCTCGGTGTAGCACGTTGGCAGTGTTGAAGAAACTGTACAGAAAGCCTGAGAAAATGAAGCATGTCAGCGAGAGGAGGCGAGATTATTTACCTTTGGAGATTAAAGAGGCCCTCCTCAGCGCTCTTAGGTTAAACACTGCATCCAAATGGGTGCTGAAAGTGCTTCAGCCAAAGACAGAGGAATGCAGGGGATCTCATAAAAACACAAACGTTTGAGGAACAAGCTCAGCACCCTCCGACACACACACACACACACACGCACAGACACAAGTATACAAGCAGATCCGCATGTCAGCAACCTCCTGAGAAGCAGCACTGCTCGGCAGATGTGCAAAACCTCGCCACTTGTGACCAACCAAAGCGACAGAAATAGGGAAGTGAAAGTTAGCAGTGATATCTATTTATCTACGTCAACCCAAGGCAATACAAGTGGACAGGAAACCTAAATATTCAGTGTGGTTTAATCCCAATTCCTCTTGTTAGTGCTAACTCTTGGCCCTAATCTCTCCATTTTGCAGGGTAGAGTTAGGGGTGGGGAATGATGGGATATTCCAGGATTGCATCTCTGCTACTGTATGCTCGTGTCAGACTGTAGTCATATGAGGATCAGTTGAGTGAGAGTTGAGATTCATTTACACACTGCATGTACTCTTTAATAGACATTTTGATATTTTTTGTTTTCATTAATGTCACACAACAGAATCAGACACCAGAGCGAATCTACTCAGAGCTGTTTCTGAAGCGCTTTTAGAAATAGATTTTTATCTAAGGTTTGCCACATCTAACAGCCTTTTAGCTGCAGTTAGTTACCCAGTTGCATGTGGCATGATATCCGACAGCGATACCACACAATTTTCCACACATCAACTTAAAGGGGATTAATAAAGGACTAATAGATGGGGCTAATAGAGGTCTGTGTACATGCATCCTATTGGATCGCTGTTATATTTATCAGTCCAGTCAATTTTATTTGTACAAAACATTTTAAAACAACAGAAGCTGAGCCAAAAGAGAGATAAGATACAGGCATGTGTTAACATGACTCTCCTCTACTTTGTCTAAATAGGTGGGGGGGGGGGGAGTATTCTTCAAGTATTTATTCATTTCCAGCTCACCATCTATCATCACTCATCCAAGAGAGTGACTGGTAGGGAGCCTGTGACCTTTATGACCCAGAGAACTGTTAACTTTCATATACATTCCCGGCAATGCAGTTATTAAACAGACTGAGTCTTTACTGCTGCGATTCTTCTTCTGTTTAATCATCTCATAATCCCTCCCTAAAGGATAGCGGCTTATGACATTCTATTTGTTGTCTTTTTTATTTATAGCTCATTTCAGTGTATTAAAGTGATATGAAACTCCTGATAAAAACTGAAGGCAGCCATCCTGTAAAAGCCCACGGTTTGGTTAATGTGAGAACATCAGCTGATAACTTAAAAATGTTTTACCTTCAACGGCGTCGCAGCGGTGAAGCAGAGAGTTGCTGTGGCACTCCAGTCCCATCAGTCCAGCGAACATTTTCCCATTAATTAAAAAGTGTTTGTGTTCAGAAGTCAAAGAAAGTCAGATCCCGGCACAAGCCTGTGTGGAGTTACATCGACCATGTTTTAGAAAGAAGCGGAGCCAGGCAGAGGGACTGATCTCATTTCCGTTGTGGAAAAGTGAACCCAAGCTGCTTTTTTTTTCCTGCACACTGGAGTGACGGGTGAAAACGGCTTCCGAGCGCGCTCTTTTGCCCATAATAAACATTTCCTGACGCAAATATTTATGGTACATCAGATTCTTACATGTCTCCCTTGCAGGAAACAAGTGGGTCCGGCTGCGCCTGAACTGACGGTCCGGAGGAAGAAGGTGGTATACGCGTCAAGTTGCTTCTTGTGGGAAAAGTATGGGAAAGACATCCAGCGGTGGTGCGCACTGGCAGAAGCAAAGAGCCGAGGCAGATCTGTCTGTTAGTCGGCACATCGATCACTTGATCAGTAATCCGTTAGGCGCTGCGCCCTTGCGTCATGCGTCGTGTTGGAGCTCCTACGTGTTCAGGAATTTGACTCCAGACTCCTTCGGACCGCCTCAGAGCGAGCAGCATCTGAATGCTGCAGCGGACACATAACCGGATTAAACAGCGCTCCTGTTTGTGTTTATGCGTGTTTTATTTTAGAACATTTTTTTAAATCGTCTCTCCGTTGCTAATTTACGCAGTCACAAATAACACCAAGTTCAGATGCATACACATCATTCATTTGTTAAAATTACAGTGTAGCGGGCCTATATTCCCCTACACATCTTAATGTGTTTCTTTCTGTCGGCACTGAGGGAATCAGCGAGTAGCACAAAACTCCGGACCCCACAGAGCGCAGTCTTTTCACCCCTTCACACACCACTCATCCCAACGCTCCTTTCATTCAGCTCGGCTGGCTCATGGACAATACTCGGAGACAAAAAGCTCTCTCCCACAGACAGAGTGCAGCATTTACTTACCCCACAGCCGGGGTAAGAGAAGGACTGAAATACACTGCCTGGCATTGAGTGCCATCACCTGCTCTCTGTTAAAGATTAGAGGCGCTTAATGCATTTTGACAAGTAAATCAGCACACTGCCACACGGACTGATTAGTTTCCGAGAGCAGCCTTTGATTAACCTATCCAAAAATAAATAAATAAATAAATACAGCTCATTTGTCAAGTTTTTGTTTCTTTAATCACGGACTTATCTCTGTGAGAGTGAAAGAGCGGAGGACATTTTTGTTATGACCTGCTTTACAAAGAAATATGAAACACCATATTTTGCGGAAAATCCAAGACTGATATAATCACATTTATTTTAATTAAAAGAGGACGGTCATGAAATAGTTAAGCAGTGTTCAGCGAGGAACAGCAGAGGGGAACACACACGGCCTGAAAAAAATTGGGAAATGAAATTTCTCTTGAAATTTGTCATTAAGCATTTTGGCTTATCGGATACTGTGGGTGAATAAATCATTATTGTTATTAGCGCCACCGAAGACTCAACATGTCTGCTGTCTATGAACTGGATTCATCTCCAGAATATAAAGGACAGGCCTAAAGAGTCGTGTAAAGTACAATGGGACAGGCTTAGGAACAGAAAGGCAAAATATCTGATGATTTGCAAGTATAAAAGTTTAATTCATCAAATATAAACACGTAGCTGTACAGTAACAACACACCAGTTCCTGCCTCAGATCCTCGGGTATGGCTCGCTGTTTCTCTCCATCACCTGCCGCTGATCGCCGTCATCATCCGCACAGAGCAGCAAAGGCTTCCTTTAGCAGACATTTCCATGCATCCAGTTATCCTTGCTTATCCCAACAATGTATGAACAGTAAATGAGCTCAAATATCAATCCGCAATTGTATTTTCCATGTATTGTGTTTTACAGTACTGTAGCTGTATTGTATCCTGCTTTGAACAGCAGATGTCAGGCTTCACACAGATATGATCGTTTCAGTCTGTGTCCACAGCTTCACTTTTACATCAAACCTGAGAAAACGTGCGTGTTTACTTTCAGCTTGGCTTGTTGGGTACTCTTTAAATGAATAGTCCTCCAATAACCATATGCTAACGATGTGTTACCTGATTTAGTTGCATTCACAAGATATTAACTTGATCCCACATTTAAATATATATTTTCTGTATATCCAAATGTACAGTATCACATTTCAATGCTTGAATGTGGATTTTCATCCAGAGAAACAAGTTTTCTCCCAATAAAAATGCGCCACGTCAATTTCTAGACTTTTCCCCGTGTTTTGCTCCAGGAAGCATTGTATTGCAAGTTTTTAAGAACGCTCACAGGAGTAGTTGCCCAAACTGTTATTCTGAGCCAGAGGTCTGAGTCATTGCCAGTTTTATAGCCTTCCCCCTGACAAAGATGTTAATCGTGGTTTTGGTCTGTCATATTCCAGTCACTAGATTTACACTATAATTTATTGACAGGCAAATATTTGGCTCAGGGGCGTTCCGGGATTTTTTAAAATGGGTGGCACAGAGGGGTATTGTGTAGTTACACCAGTAAATATGTTTCATTTTACTGATAGAAGTCAACAACAGCATGCCACCCATCCTTTGTTTACAGTTTGGGAATAGTGGACCTGAGGTACACGCAATATTATTAATGCAGTCAATACATTCACTGCATGTAATGTTATTTAATGTTACACAGTTTTATATTTACAGAGAGAGGAGGACATGACGTTTTTCCCAGAGAAAAAAGCAGTTAGACCTCCTCCTCATCTCCCCTTTAACCCGCCCCAGCTCTCGCTGTTGATCATCTCCTTTATAAATGGATGTCTTTAGAGTGTATTTCTATTTCTACACAAAACAGAATTAGTCACAAACAGATTAAAAACATGTATACTTGAGCAAAATGTGAAACCTGTTGAGGCAGCAGCGTGACTAATGTGACTCATAAAGTAACATTTTCTCTGAGGTTTACTCTGGCAATAAAATAGTCCCCCCCCCCCCCCCTCCAAACATGAATAAAGGCATCTATTCCTAATGATTATACTGTCACTATTTTCTCGCCATGGAGGCATATTTGTCACCATACAATAATAAACACCATCATTCCTCTACCAGGAATATTCCTCCTTTCTCCAAAGCTTACTTCAAATTTACGTCATTGCGCTGGGGTGGAGTGTTTAAAGCAAGCAGGAGACAAGGCGTTGTTTTCGTGTGTTTCTGTTGGAGAATAGGGGTGTGCAATGTGCAAAGGTCACATGTTCCTCCTCCACACTGAATGCAGTGAGTGCAGACAGCCAATAGTCCTACTGTAGATTATCTGTGTGTGATATAAAGAGGGACGGGCAGAGAGAGGAAATAAAATAAACACATTTTTTTCAAAGCAGCTTAAAGTCCAGGAGAGTATGGCATATTTGGCACAGAACCTTTATTCATGCAAAACAACTGAAGTCATCAGATCTTTATCAAAGAAAAGAAAATCCATTGTCTATTGTAACACTGCTGTTGTTGTATAACAAAAAAAAAAAATTAACAAGCATGTCAGCAAACACAAGAATCATTGAAATACCATTAAAAATGCACACAAACACCGAAGGGAGCCAAACTAAAGAATACAATGACACCACACAGAAGACAGTTGTTGAGGCAGTGCAGGATTAAACCACTCCTTCTTCAGGGTCGATGAGCGTGGTCCGACTGGAGAACACGTCTGCCAGCATGTGTTTGGGGATCTCCGAGCCTCGGACGCGCAGGGTGTAGCAGGCGTCTTCTACTTTGCCCAAGCTCTGTCGCAGCACGTGCAGCTTCTTGGACACCTCGTACGGGCCCGTGTTCCCAATGTAGGAGAAACCGTCGTGGATCTGCCGTAGGAACTGGCTCAGCTGGAAGGGCGTGTCAATGTCGCCATTGCCGACGCTGCTGATGCACATTCGCATCAGCTCTCCCGTTAGGTCGGCGACGCCCAGCAGGTAGTCGGACGGCGTCACCTGAAAGGTCAGGACCTGAGCTCCCAGGGGCATCGCTTCAGCTGAGCCCTGAGATGAAAGCAGGACAGGAAAGTGTAAACCCAATTCTGAAAAGTTGGGATGTTTTGTAAAATGTAAATAAAACAGAATGCAGAATCAGTGCTTATGGAATTGGCAGCATCAGGTACCACCAACACGTGCTCCCATCAATGTCTGTTTCGGGGAAGGCCTCACATATTTATGCAACGCAATGCTAAACTGCATACTGCACTTATTACAACAGCATGGCTTCATATTTGAGTCCAGGTTGCTGAACTAAATCTATTTTCCAAAATGTCACACAGTTCTTGGAAATACTTCTTTGGGCTTTAAAAAATATTAACAAAATATACTTAAAGTGCTAGTGTTCACACAAAGTCCTCTATGAATGTACCTTAGGATCTGCCTTCTCTGTTTTCATGAACACCAGTCTGGCGTTGATCTCCTCCAGGCTGATGAGGCTGCGATGGCGGATGTAGTGCAGGAAAGAGACGGCTTCCACATATTCCTGAATCCCTGATGAATTAAAACACATTCAAATGGATCTGAGTGAGACTCCGGCAAGTCCACCTGATTATTTCACTGACTGTGCACCTGAAACTGAATGTGACTGTGGATGGGGCAGTTGTTTGTAATTTACTAAAATGACTACTATTACTATGTATCAAAGCATAGCATGCACAGCGTGTAAACAGCTTCAGCATGAAATCTGCACAGTGCAGATCATAGATGGAGATAATGATTCAAATAAAACCTGTTTCCTGTCTCTGTCTTTTGATAGAACAACAGTGGCCATTTTTTCTGGTGGGCCAAGATGACCCCTCATTTGTTTTCTGGCCCTGAGTAAACAACAATCCAATAATCACAGGACGGAAGACTTTGTGTCTGAAGTTTACTTTTGGAGCGGCAATTGAACTTCAAAGCGCCTGCTATCTCCCTGTACTGACCGCAATGCGCTGCACAGAGCCAGCAAGGATACTTTATCTCCACTTTACTCTGAATAGCTTTCACCACTCTTGTTATGAGTTTAGTCCAGTCACACCAGCATTTACACAAAGTCAAAGGCAGCGGGCCGACCGGCTACACGGAGGACATGAGAACTGAAAATCCCTGCTACTAAAAAAATAAAGAAATAAAACCGATCACTGATCATCTATAATGGAATCCTGACTTCACTTTAATGATTTATTTAGTATAAATAATTATAGAAAAATCTCCAAAATGATGCCAACTATGGCATCATTTTGGTGACACAGTGAAACAGTTAGCTAACAATATTTGACACCTGGTAAACTGAAAGTTGCCTGGAACAAATTTAAAATACTTCACTTGATGTTATTTGAACCTGTAGGTCATCAGGTACACAGTACTGTACATACAGTATACTGTATAGTATACTATTGTAGTACTGAGCAAAAGTTCTCTAACTTTCTGAAGGTCTTTCAAAGTTTTTCTTTGGACATTGGCTACTTTTTCGCTCATGTTCAGTCCAGTCCTTGTTAGATGTACAGCTAACTGTGCTATAGAAATAAACTTAGCAAAGAACCAGTTGTAAATTGCACCTTTAGGCACTTTACTAGCAGCCTGTTGCAAAAATACATAATTTGTTCACACTTCTTTAATTGAAAAGACCAAAGATAAAGTTTGAGAGGCAGAGCTTTAGCTGAAACATGGCATATATGTATTATTTCCATGTACGTTTGCATGTTTCAATAAACTGTTGTACCTAATTACTATTTACCTAGTAAAATATAAAGAAATGAGCAGTGGCTAAAGGCTGTTTGCAAAGTACTGTCTTTTAAGCTCAGGCCCCAGCCACTGACAATTTAAACTGCTAAAAACATTTAAACACTGCCAGTGGATCCGCAGCTGTGCCACTTTCTAAGAAAGGAAAGATTTACTGTCAGCAGCTATTTGTTTACACTGAAGCAGAAGTTACCTTTGGTCAGTGAGGCTCACAGAAACCTTCCTGAACATAATGTCCAAACAATGACTAAGGGATAAACAAGTGGAAATTTGAGAGATTTTACTGGCGCGGTGGCAGGAAAAGTTGAGAGCCGAGTGTGTGTGTATAGCCTGGCAGGATCAGATATGCAAAAAGAGTCTTGAATGCTGCTCAAACACAGTATGTTTGAGGTCTGGCACACGTTCATGTATTAAGAATACTGAGGATTTTAGGATTGAGCTTAATGTTTGACCACACAGCGGTTCGCTGAGTTGCAGGTGAACCGCATGGAAAAGTTCCACAAGTGCATGTGTGTTTGCACTGACTCATAGCTGCTAGCAGGGTTAAAAAAAACAAAACAAAACAAAACAAAAAAAAAACCCAGCTTACCCGAGTGCCACGCTGCTCTGTTATCAGTGGCAATTATGGTCAGATTTAGCCCACAATATCTTTGATGGTCATTATATAAAAAAACAGACCCATTACACATGCCTGGAGACTTCTCCTCCAGCCAAGATTATCTGGAGGACCCGTGCAGCGGGCCCAGCCTCAATCTAATAAAGATGATGAAAATGGGGAAAAAAATAAAACGTCTAATTGGTGGGAACTGCCACTGGTCACGTCGCGAGGGATGCAGCGGTGATTCCTGTGTGACCGCAATCTAAAAATGACTTCCCCAGCTGCTAGATAACAGCTCACCCTCGCTGCCAGTCGTGTTTTTCTCCTACTCTGCAGACATTATGGCTACACTAACAGAAAGTGGTACTCATGCTAGTTCGAAAACAGCTTTATCAGAGGGCGTGAATATCATATCCAGGCCTGCATCAAGGTCACGCTCTAGCACTATCAGAGACTTTACAATACACCTATGGAGGACAAAAAAAAAAAAAAAATCACTTAAGTACAAATTCTAAGAAAGGAATTATTAATTAGATCAATTGTGTCTTATTATTAAACACCAAAAGTGCATTAATTAGAATTCTTAATGTACTTCATAAAAAATAAAAACTATAAAATAAGACATACTGCTTGATACTAAAATCAGATTCATGAAATGTGAACTATATTTTTTTGCAATTACTTCAAGTAGAATTTACATCAGATGTGACACTAAATGGTCTAACTGAGTCGCACACAGGACCATGTGCCTTGTATCCCACAGGACTACAACATCATAAATCTATACAGAGTAGCAGGAGAATTTAAAAAAAACACCACCTCCCAGCTTATGCAGTATCTTTCAGAATAAGTATGTGCTTTAGATAGAAAGGGAAAGAGGCACGCAACGACTGACCTGGTGTGAACGCTCTGTGAAACTGATAAATATCCTCGCCTCTCAGCTCTTCAGCAATCTGCCCAATCTTCTGCCTGACTCCATCCAGTTTTACGTCCGCATCGTTCAGAATGTCCTCTGCATCCGGTACACTTTACACCAAAAAAAGAATCAATGTTAAAAATGTACAACATACATATAATTATTTACTTTGTTTCAAACCCAGTGCATGACCACTACAACTGATGACAGTGCATTGTTTTTATTTGTCATTTTTACTGATTATTTTCCATTTTAAGCCGAGTTAACAAATTCATTTCCTTATATTGTGCTTCCAAAGAGCCAGACTTTATTGTCATTCTTTAAAGTGCCCTTGAGCAACATTTCTCCAGGCGTTCGGAAGGTTTTTCAAAGTTTTCTCTTTTTTCACTCATTTTCAGTCTAGTCCTTGTATCTGACCATTTTCAGAGGAATGTTTTTTTTTTTTCGTTAAGTGACAAAAGTGACCTATCAATCACTCAAACATAAAAAAGGCACCTAACTCAAGGGATGAATCAGTGTTGTGACTGCACATAACAGACAACTTAGCAAAGAACCAATTTTAAATTGTATCTTTAGACACTTTGTTACTAGCAGCCTGTCACGAAAACACATTATTTGCTCCTATTTCTTTAATCAAATCTACAAAACATGCCAAAGATAACACAGTTTGACAGGCATGAAATAGTATTTTTGCACCAACAAGGTGATTCCCAAAGAGCTGCTAGCTGACAACTTGGCAGATCTCAGCATGGTGTGCAGTGTGTCCTTAAAACAAACTGAGGATGTTGGACAAGTGGAGGACAAAAGGAGAAATGGCAGGCTTTGGGTTGCGTTTGAGGTATGATTTGGGTCATTATCCGTTTGCACAGTGAAGCACTCTCCAATCAGTTTTGCAGCATGTGGTTGCTTCTGAGCAGAATATAGCCCGGTACACGACCGCTACTAATGTGGTATGCTTCAGATCACGAGCGGTTTCTCCCTTTCTCCATACTTTTCTCTTCCCATCATTCTGGGTCAAGTTAATTTTGGTTTCATCTGTAAAAAAGTTTGGTTTTCAGATCTGTGCAGGTTCTTTTAGATGTTCTTCTGTGGTCTTTCAGGGCTTTTGGTGTTTCTGAGGTTATCAGTGCACTTCTTCTTTTTTTAATAATGTAACAGATTGTTGATCTGGCAACACTTTTTTTTTTCCTTTTCCTAAATCTTTGAGAGTTTTTTTTTTTATTATTCAGGCTAATGATGACCTCCCTTACTTGCACTGAGATGTCTTTGGGCCTCCTGTTTAAAATTACAGTGAAAAGCTAAAAAAATGATAATTTAACATGTTGAATCAACTTCAGATACCGTCTGCTGCATTTATCATGAAATAACACAGGAACAAGCCCTCACCTGGCCATGAAACTGCTTCAGTCAAGTGTCCAATTACTGAGCCTCTGAACATGGGGGGCTGTGTATAAAAATGGCCATAATTTCTAAACAGTCAATGCAATACTTTTGTTAAACCCATGGAATTAAAGCTGAAAGTCTGCACTTCAATCACATCTTGATTGCTTGATTTAAAATCCACTGCGGTGGTGTACAGAGACAAAAGTACAAAAAAAAAAAAAGCATTCACCACAAAAACTAAATGTACTTCATCATTTATACAGTGCATATTATTGCTAAGAATACCTACGTGGTCACTCTGTGCAGAAGAAATATGGTTCTCTTGCTTTCAATGGTGACGTCTCGACTAATCTTAACAAGACGCTCATATTTGTCGTGTTTGGTGTCGAGCTCCTGCTGGAAAACTTAAAATACACAGAGAAATGTTTCAGTGCAGGCGCTATAACGGTAAAAAAAAAACAACATTTGGGTGCAAAGTGCAGTGAAAATACTGAGGATGCTGTTACCTTTGAAGGCAGCCATGACAGATGAGGAGGGGTTGGCACTTACATCGTGCTCCTGCGCAGCATCAGCATTTCTCCTTGAACACCCCTCACCTGACACAACGCAGATAAAGCAGAAAGTTTTTTGTAAATTAAAAAAAACTCTCACAAGTCCATAATCAAAGGAAAACCTCTTTAAAATGTGTTTGGTATATTCAGTTGAGAAAAATATAAGCTGCAACAGTTGAGGTAATCTGGAGATACCTTAACAGAAAGGTATAGTCAGTTTTAAATCAAAAGAATGCCTAAATTAATTCTTTCTTAGTCTTTAATATTGGTAATAATCATCATCATAATAATAATAAAGTGCCTACATGTAGAAGCAGTCTGCATGCCTAGGTGCTTGGTTGTATACACCAGTGGCCATGGAAGTGATTGTAACACCTGAATTCAATGATTTGGATGGGTGAGTGAATACTTTTGGCAATATAGTGTATGTGCTACAAAAACAGTTTAGCGGCAGGGGATAAGCACTTTATTGCTTTTATTACTACTAACAAATGCTTTCAATAACTTGCCTAAGGCAGTATGAGTTTGGAAAACAGGACAGCTTAGCATTTTAGTCAAATGAATCGTTGCTCCAGCTCCAATTAAACAGCTATCATAATGTTAGTTCTACTGTTATTTATTTTAAGCTTGCTAGGGAATCACAAAGCTCATATAACCGGAATAAAAACGCTATTATTCTTAAATCTTGGACTTACTTTCTCGCTTATTCATAGCTTCAGTGTTGTCGTTTACAGTTTTAGGATTTTTCGTTAGAGGTGTATTTCAGCAGCCGGTGATGCCCGTCAAACGCAAAAGCTGATTATTTCACGTGTTTATGGTCAAAAAACAAAATAAATCCGCTTTACTCAGATAAATAACGGTCTCTGAATGACAGCAAGCAGAATTAGTAAAGTCTACATATCATTTAACGCGAAAGAAACCGTGTTTAAGTGGTTTTAATTACAGGCATTGAGGCGGACCTAGTCCATCGCGGGGCTTTTGCGCTGTTTACACGCGTAGCAGGAAATTCAAAGAAGTGCATCACGGGAGATGTAGTAACACGGCAGAATCTGGAGTTTGTTTTATTACAGCGTTTTCCTTTATGACTAAACCCATATTTACCGATTTTTAAATCTGATTTTAGAAATTAGCTCGTCCGAACATATAATACTTGTATTTATAATAATAACATAATATGAATGTAATAATACCATATAATAACTGTATTTATAATAATTACACGATAATTGTATTTTTTATGAAGTTGTAACAACCAAGTAAGCTGATAATTACATATCCCTGTGCCTAAACTATTCAGTAAGGTGTGGCAGACTGCCATCTGGATGGCGGGTGTCGTTTACCTCCATCAGGTAATCTAAACCTTCTTTGAACAGATTGCTCTTCTTTTCCTGGATGAATCATCAGAAAAACTGGAAATCATACAGGTGTGGTATGTGGTTAATTTGTGAGTGCCACGTGTGCATCTTTTTGGATCTTTGTCATTTTTGTATAATGTCGACTGCCTTGCATCAGTTTGTTGCCATCCTACCTACAGAGTTGTAATGGATGTTTTGTGCCGCATTCATTTTTCATGATTATTTTAGGTCTCATTTTAGCAACTCTGTTTCCCTGTGATCATTTTACACTGAGTTGTTTTGTTGTTTTGTTCTTAGTGTTCATGATTATTTATGGTGTTCTTCATTTTTTCATATCACGTTTTGGTACTGTTCCCATCTTTTTGTAACCATTCTGTAACCCGACATTACATTTAGGTTTATTATCTCATTTTGAATGACATTTGGGTCATTTTGTATCTCTTTACCTTTTTTACCGTCTGTCGTTTTTCACCTTTTTTGTTGACATTTTGGTTTTTTTTACATCTCTTCAGCGTGTCGTTGTGGTGTTTTGTGTATATTATATTTGACGAGGACAAGAAGAAGGACCCAGGAAAACAAGAACAGCTTTACTTAAGCTATTGCCATAAAAAATGACAGGTGTATCGCATGTCCATGCTTCATAAAATTGAAATGTTTCATAAACTGCACACCCCCTAACTTATCGGTTTATCATAACAACCTTAAGGTATTTATCGCTGTCTGTGTGAGAGGAATTTCACCTATGCGAGTCAGGAATGAGAGCAGAACACACTGGCGCTGACTGGAGATGCCTTCAGGTGCTCCCTTCAAGCTCCTACAAACCGTCTTTCAATCTGCCGGTCTTTCAGATGTTTCTGTTATTATGGTATAATTACAACACTGCAACCGCCCTAGCACACTAATGCTCATCAGAATCTGGTATATTAGTTTATGGCTCAAGGGATCTGCTTCTGTTTCGTACTTCAGAAGGAAATGCTTCAACCAAAACGTGTCGTACGTCAAAATCTCTTTTCCTTTCCCGGTGTCTCCTACATATATCTATAAACAGTTTGCATCAAATTTAAATAACAGCGCTATATTTAATTTCATATCATACAGTATTACAGTACTGCTGAAAGTCAGATAGAAAGCCTATAAATCCATTCCTGCTATTTTGTATGTCTGTTGGCAGTGGTTAATTGTGTATAAATGTGTGATCATACATTTATATCCCTTCAGTCTGCTGCATATTATGCATTGTGGATTTTCATTTATAAGTATTATGGCATGGTTGGTGGAGCTCATTTTCTGAACGGTTAGAGACCATGATCACTGCGGCTGCACGACTGAAGCATTCTGGTGCTGGTAACATACATCACCTTTTTACTGAGTGACCAGAGGCTTTGTCACACGTGGGCAAGCACATGCCCCCGTCCCCTCCCGACGAGCCTGATTAATAACTTCCACGTGTCGCGATCCAGTCACTTTCACCCGCCTGTCTGTCCGACCGCTCGTGAAGGCAGCACCGGAGAGGCGGTCCTTGTGGCCTGACGTCAGAGCGGGCCGGTCCTCGGGTAGGGCTGGCTGAGCACGCACGGCGCACCGCCGTCCATTACACCGGGAACCAGAGCTAGCTTTCAGAAATGCCTCCCGAAGACCTCGACCCACCCCTGAATGCTAATCCACGGGTGCACGTTGTCGTGTTCTTTCACTGACACATGAGGCAGAAAGGAAATGAGTGAAAAATGGCGGGGTTTTGAGTCTTTCGTCCCCCTCGGTATAAGCGTGGTATCGGCGGCGGGTGGCTTCCAAAGTTGTCGGTTAGTAGGGCGCGTGAAGGGTCGGTGTTAAAGGAGCAGTACGCCTCCTGTGTCCTCAAACATGGAGAAGCCGCAGAGCGAGCTGGAGCGAGAACGACAGTACTGTGAACTTTGTGGGAAGATGGAGAACCTCCTTAAGTGCGGCAGATGCCGCAGCTCCTTCTACTGCAGCAAGGAGCACCAGAAACAGCACTGGAAGAAGCACAAGCTCATCTGCAAGGAGGCGGACAAGACGCAGCTACCCGCACAGAAGCCCGGGCAGGCTCCGCAGTCTGGGGACAACAAGGCACCGGAGATATGTCGAGAAAAGAAAAGCCCCGAGCAGGCGGATAGTGCAAACACAAGTACAAACACAAAAGCATTTAAAGTTGGCGAGAATGCTGGGAACGATAGGTCCAACAGCACCGCCACACCTAACGGACAGAGCAGCTCATCCCCTCAGAAACTTGCCCTGGAATGCATAGTCCCGTGCATGAATAAGCACGGCATCTGTGTGGTGGACGACTTCTTAGGAGCAGAGACTGGTTTGGGCATTCTTGAAAATGTCAAGGCCCTTTATAAGACTGGCAGGTTCACGGATGGGCAGTTGGTCAGTCAAAAAAGCGATTCCACTAAAGACATCCGAGGAGACAAAATCACGTGGATCGAGGGCAAGGAGCCCGGCTGCGAGAGGATCCAGTCTCTCATGAATCGCATGGACGACCTGATTAGACACTGTAATGGCAAACTGGGAAACTACACGATAAATGGAAGGACAAAAGTAAGTATGAAACACACACGCACTACGCATCTACCGCATTAATTGCTCAGGAGCCAGAGGCTTGCTGATGTGACACCTGCCATACACGCGCACACACAGCAAGGTCAGGAAACCAGCACTGCACAGGCTGCAGGTTTCTAACAGGGATGCATCATTCTGCAGGTCAAACCAGGAGCCCTTTCTTCTTCATTTTGTCGTTAAGACGCTATTACATGTAGTAGATCAGCCCTGTTTGACGATTAGATCAGACTTTACGGGTAAGAGGCTGCTAAATCCTCTTCTGGCTTTGCTCTGAGTCAGGAAGGTGATTGCTGGTGCTGCTCAGAGGATAATGGTTTTGTTTTGGGTGCATAAGGAGTTTGCACTGAAAACACACGTGTTCAGTCGCCATAGCAATAGACAGACACCCCAAATTCATTACTTTAAATAAACGCAATCCCTGAGCCAATAAGAAAGATTCAATTTGGATGGATCATGTGTCTGCAGCATCAAATGAGATCCAGCAGAAATTTATTGAAAGCGAGGCAGGCGGCACGTGGTTGTTTCGTGGCTTTTTCGAGTAAGCATCTGCAAGCATATGCCATGCTGGACTGCTTATTCTAGCCTAAAACAATTAAAAATATTGATCTAAGTTCATATCTGTAATAGTTTAGCTTTCTGATGTGCGCTAAACGCATATTATCCATAGAATACTATCCAAGTCCAGTCCTCACTTTGACAGCATGCGCTGTTTCTTAGTTATTATGCAAAACAAATATACCCAAGACTAATGCAAAAATCTAACCTTTGTGAAGTTTACTATGTTCATATTTTGAAGGAGTATTGATTTTTTTATGTGTTTTGTAGTTGTTTTTACAGTTAAGTCGAGTGCTTTATTTTAACTCAATGGCGTGGGGAAAGCATCAGTTAAAGACAGTACAGTTTCCAAATTGAGGGTCAGATTTCAACAAAAGCACCTTAGTAAGCAGTGAATAACAGAGCTATTATATTGTAATAGACTGCATTAGTTTCAGATTTGTGTTACCATGATTCTGATCAGTAAGATAACACAACACACTGCTGTGTTTCACGCAGCTTTGACCCGTCCTGCCACATGCAGAAACAATAAATATAATGCCATGCTCCAATGTGTACATATTGCATTAATATGTTTGTACTGTGACTTATTATGGTTAAATCTGATTTATGTGAAAGAGCTGCGACCATTTGGCAGAAACCAGCCCGAAGCCCCATTGTGCTGTGAATTTACTACAGCTAACTGTGACCTCTGACCTCGCTTTAGTGGTGACAGGTTGCAGTGATAAGTTCAGTGTCACGCACAGACGTAATTGGTTAGACAGCATTCAGACACTGAGAAGAAGACCTGCCGAGAAGAATATCTTCCTGAATCAGGTTCAGCACTGTGGTGGAGAGGAAGCTGTGGGTAGCTACTGTTTCACCGAGATGTGTTTTCTAAGAATTTGGTTTTAAGTGAGGGATGTGCTCTCGGAGTTCGGAAGCTCTCCTGGCACCTGGTTTGATTTTTTAACTAACTGTTACTGTTGTCTAATGCACGAGGACAGTTTCAGAACTGGGCTACAACAGGCCAAGGCGCTGTCAGTCCCAGCCCCTTCTCAGCTCTTCAATTGCGTGTGACCTGCGACTCTTGACAGATCTGGTCACCATGGACTTGTAGCATGGGACTGCCTCGGGCAGGGATGAGCTGCACCCAGCCTCCCTCCTTCTCCTCCTCCTCCTCTCTTGGGGGAAATTCTCTGAAGAATATCATCACTATTGCAATACAAGTTAACAATAGAAGTTAAGCAAAATTACTTTTCCAGTGCTCCATTTGAAACTGGATAGAAGCAGTGCACACTAAAGCAACAGGTCTTTTTAGTAAAATATTAGAGGAATAAATTAACTTTGTGGACATGTGGAAAAATGAAGTTTGCTGTTCTTTTTTAATGTTTTGTCCAAACTAGTGAATGTAGATTCAGCACCATCTAACTGCAGGGTTAGCAAACACCATAAAGTGAAATCAGCACATTTTTAGGGTAGTTCAATAGTAACTAAGCATTATATCTCTTACAAGGGTCACATTTATTGCAGAACTGTTATTAATAATCGGTTACATTGCGTTTAAAAAATGTTTAATGTCTTATTAAAATTCACTGCTTCACATTGGCTTTTCTTTATGGAAGCTTGGTTCTGCCACCAAAAAAAAAGTGTGCCATCCGTAAGTCAAAATTTCAGGTTATTATCTTAAAATTTCAACTTAATAACTAAGTCAAAATTTTGAGACATTAATCCAAAATTTTGACTTTTGCATAAACCCCGCCCCCTTTTTTTCTGTAACAGAAACAAGCTTGCATATTTCTTTCAGTTTTACAATAATTTTGTTATTTCATACCCCAATCTTAATTTTGAGCATTTATCCCACTCTCATTTTATTTTAACACAGCTGCTTTTTTTTTTCTTTTTTGCTTCATATTGCCTATAAAGAAAAAGAAAAGCAAACTTTCTAATAAGGTATAAGCAGTTTTGAACACTGCTGTGATTTTGACCTTGAGATGTGCCCATGGTTTGTTTTTACAGGGAAATAACAGACAATACCAGGACTAAGATTAGCACATAAAAATGATACACCAAGAGTAGTCACTGCTGTATATTTGTTACATCATGTTCTTTTATAACAGCCCTTGACATTTAAAGGATCTAGTGGTGAAACAGTCCACCATTAGATTGAATTCTGTGGCCTTTACTCGCTCCAGGTACTTGTTTTTCTGTGTTGGTACAGCTCTAGTTGCCGTATGCTGTTATTTTTAGTTTGCTCCTGTTGTCCCCCCAGCCCCCAGGCTGTTTCTTAGTAGGCCTAAACATTTTGGTGAAGGCACGTTATTTCAGGTTGTGCCGCTGATCAATGCAGCTGGCTGCTCACTCAAACGCTACTGAGAACTTGACTTCCTCGCCTACTGCCCTAGTTGCCTTGGCAAACACACGGCTGGACTGTGACCAGCAAATATCAGCATGACTTGCACAAATGCAAAGGCCGCAAGTATCAATGGCTCAAAGGGATACAACACAATGTAAGCACAGTTCGCACTGGGAGAGACAGAGGAAAAAGATTTTGCCCAAATAGTTATTAAATGCCATTGTTTCCATTTCCCCCGTTCACTTGATAACATTGTGGGAAGTTGCAGGCGGCGGGATGTGTTTGTTTCTTTGCAGAACCAGCATGTTGAATGCTCTCTGATACCATTAAAACATTATGCGGAAACCTAAAGAAGCTTGTAGCAGCAACAGAGTTGTCCTGTCACTGGCTTAATCCCTGCTGGCTGTTGTCTGTAGTATGTCCTGCATGATAAAACAATAGCCAGCTAAGCAAAGGCTCCATTATAAACATTCTTACTCCTACTTTACAAAGCTGGCATTGTTAAAATTATGCTGCTCACATGAAACATGATAGCTGTCGTGCATGCCATGTTATTGCTTGGTACTGAATTTAAACACTGTACGTACTGTTACGAGGTCCCACAGAAACTAGAGTCTTTAAATGTAATGCAGTCCAATACACAGCAGTGAGATTTTTCTCTTGTTTGATTCATCTCATTCATCACACAACGCTATGGATTCCAGCTGCACGACTCTTTATTGGGGAAAAACCACCGATCATCTGAGGAAGTAAAAATTCCCCTGTAATAGTAGGTTAAACATAGAGACAGTAATAAACAAAACCGTTTTCTGGACTTTCTTTTAGTGGTTCCTATTCTATATAACAATTCAAAAAATAGTTTCAGCTAGGACTAAAAACATCCCATAGTTTTGTTAGTCTTGGGTGGCTGTAAATTCATTATATAATGTTAATATTCTGTTAATTAGTTAAAAACCTATGCATTTAAAGATGTTGTTGGACTAATTGAGCCATCAAGAAAAATATACATTGTTAAATTGTTGTAAAAAAAAAACAACCCTCAACTTAATGGAAGTTTAAATGAAAAGCTATTACTGAGATAGACCACTATTGAGTTGAATGAATTAAATACAGTGTTTCAGTTTTCCGTTGCTTTTTCAATGTCTTTTTCTCATGCTGTGAAGTCACGTTGTCAGTTCATTCAATGTAAAGCAGTTCAGCTTAAACAGGACAGAACTGGACAGACTCCCCCCGCTATCACCACATTGTGTTTTGACGTTGTTGGCAGTTATTTATTTTTTGTCATTTGTTCTATCACAGAGCGACGTGTGGACGTGTGCTTTCAGAAGGAAGTTGACCGTTGACCTAAATCTTAAAGCTCTACAGAGCAAGTAGACAAGAGGAAGTCATGTGACGGTGGTCCTCTGAGCGCTGGAGCCAGCTATATGTTATGCTATAGGCTGTACGAGCCTCTCATTCCTTCCGCCTATAGTACCAGCTTGACTGAGGCGCAGCACCTCGCATGCCAGTTTTTTGCCTGCGTATTGTTTAACCGTCTTGCAGTTGACCAGAAATAATCTAGTCAGTACACAGGCTCACCCATCATGGTCACGTATCCTTTTCCGAAATCCGCTAATCCATCTGTGGGTTTCTTAAAATGCTCATGGTAGCATTCTTTTTTAAAATTAAAACCGTAACATGGTCTAAGCTGTGTAGAATGATTTCTAAATCAGTGTGACATACCAGAGAGAGAAATGAATGCATGTAATTTAATGGAGTGGAATTTTCTTGAAGCGCTCATCTATAAAAATGAGGCATTTAATGTGCATTTTATTCGAGCTTTAAGCTCACATCTATCACAACTGTCTAAGCAACACCTGGCCGTGATCCAGGTGGAGCCCTGAGAAAGCGCTCTTTGTTTTTCACTGTTTGCAGCCGCAGATTTGAAGATCGGGGGGATTTGTGGTGAGTGGAGAATGATAATGATGGTGCTTTTAAATACAAATTAAAGGATAATTAGTTTTTTGGTTTTTTTAAATAGAAAACCCCAGCCTCAGGGGGTGAGAAGCTAGTGTAGTCCTAGTGCCGGTCCTAGGCCCAGATAAATGGGAGAGTTGTGTCAGGAAGGGAATCTGGCATAATATCTGTACCATATCAAACATTCATATCCACCCACTGTGGTAACCCTTTGTGAAATAAAGGAGCACTATATTAAGTGATGTTTGATATAGATATAGGTTTGACTTCCTGTCTTATTTATTTTTGAATGTAGCACCAATGTTTTTAGCTAAACTCTTGAGATATTAAACTTTACTTTTTGCTGCACCTTTTTTTTTTTTTTTTTTTTTTTTTTTTAGCAAAGAGTAAGCATCATCCAGTTACAGGTTGAGTTGACTTGGCTCTCAAACAGTAGATGAAGCTTTTAAGTCACAGCAAACAAATATCTACTCTATTAGTTTTCATTGACTATGAATCAAGGCTGCTGAACTATGTGAAAAATCCACATTATTTTAGTCAATATTTTAATTGTAATTATTTAAGGTAACTATTTATTAACTTAAACATCAAAGTGTTATTGAGGTTAAATTTTTTGTGGGTGATTTATGTAATTTTTTATATATAATTCAAAACAAAAATAAATAAATCAGTGAATAAAAGGTGAGTGGGGTGGGGGACATGTGAACTAGGTTTAGGGCTAGACTAACAGGTATTTTTGACCACAAAGCCTGTCCCATAAGGGCCACCACTGGCCTCCCTTTACCACAGGAGGTTTGCTCCAGGTGGAGGCTGTGGACTCATGTATCTTGGTAAACCTGCACAGCAGCCATAGGATGAATAACAAAGAGCTGAAGGTGACAGTTTTACTTTCTCTTGATAAATCTTGTTGACTTAAAGCTCTCATTTACTCTTCTTGGCTGGAGCTGCACTAAACAGTGAGTGAGTTTAAGCTTTAAAGGAAAGGAGTGGGCTTGATTTATAACACAAGTGTGAGCTTTGTAGCAAAAACGAATGCAAAAAAGTTATCCTTTTTTCCCCCTTTATATTTTTAATTCAGTTAATTGCCCTAACACGAACAGACACAACCTGACTGATTTCTGGACAGTTTTGAAGATCAACTGATGCTCACTGATTTTATGAAATATCCTGACACATCCTGTGATTTTGCATGAATTGAATGCTACACGAGCATAAACAGCAGGCCAGGCCTGTGAATGAATCCCAGCACTGAGTTTATTCCAGGTGACGCTTAATCCAGCTCATGGAAATCAGCGTATGCATTTATCTTTTGTTTATCAGCGGGAGCGTGTGCTGAGATATACGCTTTCAACTTTAAACAATTCCCTTCAGAGTATTTGCGTAACAGTACCAGAAACTGCGTTCGTGTTTCCAATGCAACATGTGGAGGTTAAAGGGTAGTGTCTCTGCTGTATACGTCCCTCAATTGTTCACAGCCTGCCATAAGAAGAAAAGAGTAAACTAGGTCATTACTTTAAACAAGGATTTCCTTCGAGGCAGCACCACTCTCTGACAGATAAAGCAGTGAACTATCCTGGGCCAAGACCCAAACTGTCTTGGTTCCCACACTCTTCTGTGCTACAAGGTCTCCATCCCAACTGTTTGTACTCATGTTTGGATAAGCATCTCTTATGTGAAGTGAGCAGACCCCTTGCAGCTTTTCCATCTTGCGCTCGCATCATGAATTGTGTGTCGATACGGAGTGAAAGTTCGCTGATGTCACGTGTGGATGCATTTGTTTAACAGGTAAAAATTATTGTAGTGAATCACTTTTACCTGAAATGCACAGAGTTGTGTAAAATAAAATTGGCTGAGAGCAAACTGTGAATTCTGCAACAGCTGACAGCTGAAAGGATGTTCAGGGATCAGATGAAGTGAGGGTGAAAGTTCACAGGCTGAAACACTCTGAACTCCCCACAAAGTTGTGGGCTTTTGAGATGTTCCCTGACTCATTTCAGGCTGGTGAAGGTGAAAGTATTAGCATTTTCTAAATTTAAGTAAGCTCTTATGCAATTTATAGCAATTTATATATTAATGTACTTGGCAGGTTCACACCCCCAATTTTTTTTTCAATTTGTTTTAATAAAAAAAAAAGCACCTAATTGAATTTTGGTGAAATAAATTTCAGCATGACACAAAACATATTTATTTCCCCTACATAAATCATATCTTTATGTTTATTCACTCCATATTTTCCCGCTGGTCATTGTCTCACCTATGGTAAATCCATGCCCACCAGGGCCCCCCCCCCCCCCCTCAATGTGATAACCACCAATGTAATCCCAAGTTGTCCTTGTCCTTTTAGTGCCACATCTAATACCAACAACTTACTGTCAGAGGTAACCAGATAGAGACATTTTAACTTTCCTGTAAAACTCTGTTCTTGATGCTCTACACTGATTTGCAAGTAAAACAGTAAATTTGTCTTAATGCTGTCATAGATGTCAGAGCTGATCCAACTGGTTAGCCGTGCTACTGCAAACTATAATCTTCCCTTTCATCCCCCCACAGTAGTCTATAAAAGTACCAAAAAAAACCGGATAAGTAACCCTTCAATTATTAGCGGGGCAACATTTGCAGGCATGTGCAGCGACAGTCAATGCTCCCTTTTTTTTCCCCAGCCTGTTTTTGGGTACCGGCCTTTATTTGTTTATGTCCTTGGCCATTACCAAATACCCATTTATTTAATTGACTGCTGTTTTTTTATTTAAGGAAGTGTGTGGTTTGGTAGTGGTTACAGGCTCTGTGTTCATAATATTAATTATTTTTATGCTCTTTTAATGTGCGTCTGTGCAACAAAGCCTTTCCTTTGCTTTGGCCTCAGTGCCAGGCTCTGAGCTTTCTTCTGTGACCTCCTCTCGCTCTCTGCCTGTGAATGCCCATCAGCTTCAGAAGCCGTGCCTCTGGAATGTAAACAAACAACACAGAGAGTAAGGTCAGCCTCCTAATGAGGGCTGCAGAGGAATGGGGAAGAGTAAGTGGCTACAAGAAAGGAAGCTCAAATGTGTATAGAGGTCAGGGGTGAAGAGAGCAAGGAAGAAAATCTGTTAAAAATAGCCTTAATTTTAAAACATTTACTTTAGTTGTTGGGTTTACCAGATCACATGAAAGAGTTGAACAGCAATCCATACAAGTTTTCCAGATACTACCTGTCATGCATTGCACTATCTTGCTGTTTTGTTTTTGTTTTTGTGACAAAAGTAATCACAGACCAAACTTGATTGTCTTACCACGTTATATATATTTTTAATATGAGCCTACCGAGCATGTGCTGATGGAAGGCTTTCCTGGAACGTTTCTACAGCTGTTCAGTTAAGGGAATTGAAAGCCGAAATGCTGCGTCGGGGGGGTTTGCAAAGTGCCGAGGCTCTCGCACCTCGGCTCAGAACACACACGCTTCCCCTACCCGCACAGACATCTCATTCCTCACAAACGCTTTTCCTAGCAGCCGCTGTTTACCCATCTCCAGCCTTGCAGCGCGAGCCCAGCAGTTCAGGGTGGGAGGGGTGACATAGTGGAGGATCAGCCAGCCCTCCTCACGATCTGCACGTAGCACAACCATTAAAATACTGCTCCCTCTGGAGGGAGGCCAGGAGTCAAAGTTTACAGCGGTTCACTCTTGTCTTCTTCTCCAGCCCCACCCCTCTGCTTTCTCTGTCGGTGCCCCTCTCCCTCTTTCTCTGCCACACACACACAAACACACACATACTGTATTGCAACTTACTTACAGGAAGCCCTTTGTCAGTTGGTGCCCCCCCATCTAGCAACTTTTCTTGTTGGACCCCGTTGGGGGAAAAAATTTTTTTGATAAAATTTATGCAGCCAGAGCTACCTCCCTCATCTTTATGTCGGGAGTTTTGTTGTTTTTGAGCTTTAAAGGCCCTGATAATGTGCATTCCAGTGGTAACCTGCATCACGCAAAAGATGTGAGCACAATGTGGACTGACGCAAGCAACTATGATCAGACATGCAGGGAAGGAACATAAAGACGTGGGTCTGATGTCATTTTATTTTATTGCTCTCACTTGGCGTTTGAAGGCTTTGCACGCAAAGATTTAGTAGAAAAGTTTTTGTATAGTGTAATAAAACTACACTTTTCCAAAGTGTGTGCATGTACAGAAGTACATTCTGTTCAAGTCCTTAAAATCCACAAATTTTGGTACCCCAGCACCTTTAGTCATTTCTTTGCAGAAAGGATAGCTTTGACCTCTCAATGTGCAGGCACTGATTCTCATGTTATTTTACTTTTTAGAAATCCACGTGAAAAAGTTTAGTCTGCTTTAAGTGTTTAGAATAATGTTGCTATGGTTTGTGTTGATGCAAGTTTTTGAAAGAATGTGGATGAACTTGCCTTTGTCTGTCATATCACTGCTTAGACACTGCTTAGCATGAGGGCTTATTCCACCCTGTGTTTGTGCACGTTCACCGCTCATCTCAGCTCCACTTTGAAGTCAGAAAACACACACTGTTTGGTGCTCAAGTATCTGCTGTAATTTCCAGTGCAAAAGCTCTAGGATAACTGAGAAATCTCTGTTGTCCTCTACTGGCTTCTTATTTCTGATGAAAACACAGATTTTCTTTCTGTGTCACAGTCCTCCTGATGGTGTGCGAGTTACCACTTGTGTGCGTCTTATTCCTGAAGGGCATTCAGCACTGTGCGAGTGTGTTCGCTCGATGTTTACACCAAGAAGTTTACAAGAGCTCATGGAGGTTCACTGCCAGCACCCAAGCAGATCATGCAAGTCTTAGTAGAGCAGGAAAAGGCAAGAGGAAGTTGCAGCATGATATCTCCGGTTTATTTTTCTCGCCAGTTTAAAGTTTATAACGAGGCAACTGTGGGTTAGGCAGCTCGTGCTTGTGTCAGTCTTGGTGCAGGTGAGGCAGTACAATCAAGCTGTGGCAAGGCTGTCTGCTACGTCCACATCACAAGCCAGCAAATCCAATTTGAGCTGCTTTGCCAGCTCCGGTTCCTCCCTTCTTTCTGTCCATGCAGTACATCTTCTGTTTGGCACATGAGGTGTACACACTGTATGCGTACATTTGTGCTGTTGTCACTACATATCTGTTTTTACTAATCACATTTTTTTTCATGTTCCTCTCTTCAGGCGATGGTGGCATGTTACCCCGGAAACGGGACAGGATATGTGCGCCATGTGGATAACCCTAACGGCGATGGACGGTGTGTCACATGCATATATTACCTTAATAGAGATTGGAATGCCAAGGTATGGGAGTGATGTGTGGAGGAAATAACGTTTAAGTCATCATTTGATTCAATATTGATTTGAAATTAGAGCCCGACCGATACCAGGCCAGTATCGGCCTGTCGCAGATCTTTAACAAGTTTGTGCATTACTGGAAAGGTGGTTTTAAGAAGAAAAAAACCCCATTGTTTTGAGTTATTGTATATGACATTTGTTGTTTTAGTTTTAATCCTTGAGCATCAGGCACGACTCCTGTATTGGTTGGGCTCTATTTGAAATTATCTGTAAAATAATCATCAAAACAAAATCACTTGTCATGTGTTTGTGTGTCAGGTCTTCATAACTTCTGACTTCCTGTCACAAGCATTTGACCAGTTGGTGCACTTCTTGTCTGTGTTTCAGTCTCGGCACCCTCTACCCTGCTTTATTCCATACAACTCACCTGTACGGAGTTCATGATAATGGTTACGTGTCAATACATGCTATGTGGCCACTCAGCATGTATTGACACCCCCAGTACCTTCCACACACCTGTTGTTTTTCCTGGAATAAAAAGTCTGGTATTTTGATGCATTTGCTGCATTATATGGCTTTTTTTTCCTACAGGAATTTTCATATAGTGGTCTAATAATAATATAGTGTTATCTGCATGCAAATTAATAGAGCTTTGTGGGTGGCAGTGGCACAGTCGGTAGGTGCTCACCTTGCTCAGCTTGCAACTGGAGGGTCGCTGGTTCGAGTCCCCGTCTGAGCGCATGCTGTCGTTGTGTCCCTGGGCAAGACACTTAACCCACATTGCCTAAGTGTGAATGTGTTTGGTGTTGGGTGGTGGTCGGAGGGGCCGTAGGCACGGATTGGCTGCCACGCTTCCGTCAGACTGCCCCAGGGCAGCTGTGGCTACATTAGTAGCTTACCACCACCAAGTATGATTGAGGTATGAATGAATAGTGCACTAAACTGTAAAGTGCTTTGAGTACCATGAAAAGCGCTATATAAGTCAAAGGCATTATTATTACTATTATTATTAGTCTTATAACAGTATTGTGCATAATTTAAAATATATCTACAGGAAGTCAGTATTATCCCTACTTTATTTAGTATACCTTGCTGGTAGGTTGAACCACGTTTGACTTTGCAGTTGCCTAATTCTTTACGTCACAGATTCAGCAAGGTGCTAGAAACGTTCCACTGAGATCTTTGTGCATATTGACAAGATAGCATCATTCACTTATTGCGGATTTGTGGACAGTGCTTTCATGATGTGATCCTCTTCATCCACTACATATCAAAGCTGCTCTGTTCAGTTGACCTCTGCTGACTATAGAGGCCATTTGAGTACAGGGAATTCAGTGTTACGTACAAGAAACCAGTCTGAGATTATATAAGCTTTGTGGCCTGACATGCCATCCCACTGAACATGGACATCAGGAGATGAGCACGGTGCGATCACAAAGGTCATGGTTAACAACAATACGCAATGAGGCTGTGACATTTAAATTAAGACCAGCTGGTATTAAAGGGGACAAAAGGGTGTGACAAGAAAACACTACACCGTTACACCCCCCACCTTGAATTGGTGTGGTGTTTTGCTGCTGGAGCCCATCTGCTTTAAGGCCGTGTTGTGCGTTCAGTGTGATGTAACAGATATGTGATGTAATGGGTGGTTATTTAAGTTACTCTTGCCTTTCTGTCAGCTCAACCCAGTATAGTTACTCTTCTCTGACCTCTCCCAACACAAAGGATTTTTGCACCTTTCACAATATATTTTTCCTTCCAGACATTTCAGTAAAGCTTAAAGATAGTTGTGCAAATCCAAGCAGATCCTCAGTGACAACATGCGTTTGTCAACCTGTAGCTTATATTTTAGGTGCTCTTCTTGGTTTCCTGCTGCCACAGGCCGTGAAGTCAATATGAGACTACAACTACATAAACTGTATGTAAAAGGTGGATATAGCCACCATACAAAAGCCATTGCATAGTGAAGCCCTGGGCTGACTCCTCAAGTAGAGCATTTTCACCACATTTTAGGTCAGGAATGAATGGCTGATCTGACTCTGAAACCAAAGACGCTGCATTCCCTGGTTTATCTTCCATTCTGATTTTAGTGAAGACGATAAGTTACTAAATGAACTGCACGTTGTGGGTACTGTGATCTGAAACTAACGACTGAGCCATAAGGTCATCCGGAAAGTGTTTACTGAGGTCAAAGAGCAATCGGAAGTCTTTGTGAAGGCACTTCTCATAGGCTTCACTTTTCAGAGCTGGAAGTTGTGTACATCTTTTATACACACTCTTATTTTTCAAGGTTGTTGAATTACCAGATTTGGGTTTACTCTTCAAAAGATTGTGGTGTTAATTATTCTATTGTCTGATAAGCAGCTGTGTGGTGGAACTGCACACAGTGAAAGTCCAGCAGAGAAGCAGTGCTTAAGTCTCATTTACTAAAAAATACAACTCTCCAAACATCAGACACAGCTCTGGTCACAAGTTATTTTGGTGCATCTCTGCTTCTTTTGCTTCATCCTCCATCTGTCTCAACTGTTGTAGGGATGGCACTCCTCTCAGCTGTTACCACAATGTTATGCTGTCTTACCAGCAACTGCACACAAATTTTGTAAATGTGGAATTATTATTGTTACAAATTGTCGTAGTTTTTGTGTGCCATGATGTTTGCGGATTATTGTATGTTAGTCTAATATATAAT
>JAVDPK010003040.1:235327-249332 GCA_034780415.1 Cichlasoma orientale | reverse complement strand
ATCTGTAGAACTGAGTAGGAAGGGTGCACAGATAATATAGTTCCCCTCCCACTACACTCCAAAAATGCCAGTAATATAATATGTTTAATCTCTGTGAAAAGCCGTGCTCATATCATGCATGAAATTAGGACTGGTGTACCGGATGCGTGGCTGTAGCTGCCAGCATTACAAGTCACATGAGTAAACAAGAGGCTGACGTCCACATTTCCTCACATACTTGACCTCCAGACCTGTATATGAAAATTACATAATTACAGGAAACACTGTGCTTTGAGATGCAAGTTTGTGGCAGAAAGCGGGCCATGAATGAGTCGGTGTTCTTGCTGTGAATTTTACTGAACATCTATCACAGAGCAAGCAGTAAGGTAGGATGTGAGTGCAGACTAAATAAACAACTGAGTTAACAGTACTTTGATGTTTGTCTCACAAATACTGATACCGTGATTGCCAATATTGCTGTTCACTTAATGTACTGCTTCCCCGTCATGTAGAAGCAGAAGCTTCTTTTGGCTGCTTCCTTATTCACACGGGGTCGCCACAGCAGGTAGCTTCACATGTTTGATTTGGCAGAGGTTTTACACCAGATGCCTGTCCTGAAGCAACCCCACAGGGATCTGTGATGCCCTTCATGTACTGGTTGATAAGTTTCAGCATGTGTCTGTTGATTTTCAAGATAATTTCCTTTGGCATGTGACATAACCAGTATGCACTGTAAGTTTCTTTTTAACCTATGTATCTACTCAGGGGGCAGTGACTTGGCCTGTTTGGAGTTTATCAGGTGTTTAACATGCATATCAAATTGTTGTTACTACACCTTATTCTAAGCAGCATTCTCCCAAGTCGGACTTGCTGTATTTGCATTGTATTATCAGTTCCCTGAGTGCTTCCTCAGCGGAATCACCTGCTTACTTATCTGTATAGTAAATCATTTCCTGTTAATATGTGCATCAGTCATGGGGTAGGTCATGCTGCTTTTATGCTAATCTGCACAATTTCTGTGTACATGCTTCGGTTGTTACTGTGAACCATGTTCTAGGTCCCGGTTGGACATGTGAATAATTACAATCTGGTCTCTGATTGGCTATTATTAGGCTTATAGAATGTGGTTGCCTGGATACCGGGGCCTCACTATGAGAGTGTGCCATGGCTTTGGAATGTTCAGGTTCAGTTGTTCCAGCTATTGACCCCCAAATTTATGTCTCTTCAGCCACCACCACCTTCTATATGAGATCACATGAAGTGCCCAGCTATCTGCAATGCATTAATTTTTTTTAAAATGTCAATTTCATATTATACTCTCATTTCTCTGGAAAGGAGAAAGACACAGACTAGCACATTTAAGAGAAAGGAAATGACTCATCCGATTGACGTATTTCACTGCACATACAAAGTTTAACCTACAACCCAGATTTTTTTTGCAGTTCGTTTTTATTCTTCGGTAAGATCAAGCTCGTAGTGACTGCAGGGAAAGAAAAAGCTGCCTGTCGCAGACAGAAACCTCAAACTTTGGGTGTCTGTTAAGAAAAGTTGAGTTGAGAGGAGAGCAAAAAGCAACGTTACAAAGAATAAACTCATATTCATGTGTTGTAAGATTTATTAAATGGAAAGTTTAAATCCTAATCTTTAAAGTGGAGAGGATGTGTGGCTCCTGAACTCAAATTGGGGCTGGTTCCACAGAAGAGGAGCGCAGTGGCTAAAGTTTCTGCCTCCTGTTTTATTTTTGGAAACTCGCTGAACCACAAGTGTGCGCTCTGACAGTTGTGTACTCTATTGGAATAATGCGGTACCGTGAGGGCTTAACGATCCGATGGAGTTTTGTATGCACAGAGAAAGGTTTTAATATCCATTCTCGATTTAAAAAGATTCAGTGAAGAGAAGCTTTTATGGGAAAACTAGTCCTTTTTTTTCTAGCTCCTCTCAGTACGCTTTGTGTTCTCGCTGCAGCATGAATTAAAGGCTTTTCAGAGAGGGAGGTAATGAAACATCCAGAAAATAAGGAAATGCAATAGTTCACGTGGGAAGTAACAAAGACACTGACTAATTTTTCTCTATGTCTTTGTGACAGGATGTTCCTAATTTTGGCAGTGTTGCGCAGGTGAAGGAAGGTTGTCGTCGAAACTGTTATGTTCGAGACGAAGGGCATATTCCTGTTAAAAATGACTCACAGCTATGTTTAGATTGTGTATCCCTGAGGTTTTTGGCCCGCATACAATAACTTCAGTTTCAGCTGAATTTAGAAGTAGAAAATTACAGGTCATCCAACCCTTTGTGCCTTAAGACATTCTCATAGTTTAACCAACTGATTTGTGTCTTCTTGCTGCATACATGAATATATGAATGTGTCTGAGTCTCATCTGCATGGCCAGGGAGATTTATGCACCGTTTCCTGATAACATTCCCTAAGTATGTATAAGGTAGAAATTTCCTGTACATTAAGAAGTATGAAGTATCCATACATGCCTGTTCTAGTATGATTATTTTGATGAGGGTTGCAGGGGATCTACGCTTTTCCCAGCATGCAGTGTGTGAGTAATGAGGACAGGTCACCACCTGCATGCATTAACACTCATTATAACCATATTTTGTAGTCATCGCTCTTATCATTCCTGTGAGGCTGTTGCAGTTATCACCTCCACCATCAGTAAAGTACTAAATAAAGTATGAATAGAAGTTATGAGCCCTGATTTATGGTGAATGTTAGTTTAAGTGATAAACATTCATACTGGTATCTGTGGGTGCAACATGTGACTTGGACGTGTGCACGTTGCTCTGAGCAGCTCTCAGGTTTGGTGAGATTTTATTTGTTTAACATAGACAGGATGTCAAAACATGACGTCCAAACCAGTTTCCATCACCTACTCATATAATTACTCTCTTTACCAATCTTAGCATTAAGCATATCATAACTCTGCTATTGATGGGAAGCTGCCTTTATGTAGAACTTTAACAGAGTAGTAATACTGTGAAAAGTCTGGTAATGTGAGTCTGTAATAGATGCATCTAAAAATGTGAGCACTGTCTTTGAAATGATTTGAGGAAGAGCGGCCAGCTGTTAATGTAATCTGCACAGTGCACAGCAGTGTATGACTCTAGCTCCACATGAGTGGGTGTAAAGGCGTGTATATATATTTGCACATCAATGGAAATTCAGAAGGAGGACTTTTCATTTGAAAGGGTAGCTTTGCGGTTTAGAGAACTTAGTCTAAAGAACTCTAAAGTGTCGTGCATTCAGAGAAGAGCTAAGGCAGGAAGTCAGTAAATGAGCAGCAGTGGCACTTATTTTGTTGATTGATAAATCCTTTCATTTGACTTCAAAGCAAAAATCCAAATTGCACTTTGGTTTCAAGCTGACGTCAGGCTTTGCTCCTTTGTCTTCATTAACTAAACTGCACATTTGGAGTTTTAACTGTCAGTCTGAAGTATTGAATGTAAAGACAATGCTTTGTGGCAATCTATTGATGCAATTAGCTGTAATCAATAATAAAAGATTACACTGGTGATCTAAAGTACAGCTAACTATTGAATTCAATCATGTTTATGGCTGCTCTTCCACTTAAATAACTTGTTTCCACTTATGGCACTTCAGTGACTGAACTACAGCCCTGATTTCATTCTCAGTTGACTTTGATACCTTTTGTGTGATTTCTGCTAAAAGCAAATGAGGTCTGCTAAAAACAAATTGTTTTCAGACGTCTACTGTAGCCCTGAACCTTTTACCATATTCACCACTATCAAGTGGTTGTCATGCATGATTCCTCCTGCACGCTGTATCCAAGCAGCTCCCTTGCCTGAACCACACAGAGGATTTCCAGCAGTAGCGCAAACTCATCTCAGATGGTTAATTTCTTGTGCAAATTTTTATTTGAGAATGTCCTAAAAGTCTGTAGCCCTGCTGGCCTTTGCTGCATTCAGCATCAGGTCGGTTCAGCTTCATGTGTGTCATGAGGTTGTGGCCTTTAGGCAAGGGGTAATCCTGCTTGGGTTAATCCATGTAACCTCCTCATGCAGTTAAACAGTTGTTAAAATGAGTGGTCCCTGAACTAGTTGGCTCGTGTTGCAGGGGAAAAACATTTCTCCCATCTTCTTTGTCGCCATTGTGCTTTATTTAGTTTGATCACACCATCGGCATTCCCCCTCATTCAGGGTACTTTACATGGGAATAGCATTACATTAGGGTGTGAGCCTTTATACTGTGCCAGTTTGCGTGTGAAGAGAGAGGCCTATCATATCAGCTATGTGAAAGTTTAAGCGACACGCTCGCAGCAATCTGCTTTTTCACTCCCCAGCTCCTTTATCCAGCCAGAGCAGTTTTCCTGTGGGTTATTCTTCCTATCCCTCCACAGGAAAGCTGTCCCCCGCTGCTGCTTCCTATCCTGAGCTTTCCTCCTTGCCCTTAGAGTTGGACAACCCTTTTCCTCCGACATTGCCGTTCTACATTGATAACTTAAAAAGCTTTTTAAGTGTCTATTTTATGAGTAGTGCATATGTTTATTGTGAGGGTCTCCTTTCCCTGAATACCTGTCGGTGTGAATGAACATTAAATCCAGAGATGCGATCACTGCAGAGGCTTCACATGGTGTTTGCTTCCTACAGTCTCGCTTTACCTTCCTGCTATTGCTTTGTGCTGATTTGTATACATAACGGGGTTGTTTATTCATGTTCTGCTCTTCCAGGAACATGGAGGCCTTCTTCGAATCTTCCCAGAAGGAAAGGCCCAGTTTGCCGACATAGAGCCAAAATTTGACCGTCTGCTCCTGTTCTGGTCAGACCGAAGGAACCCTCACGAGGTTCAGCCCGCTTACACCACAAGGTCAGCGTCCAAATCTGCCCACTGCACGCGCTCAGACAGTCCCATTCTCTTTTATCAGAGGCTCACCACTCCTGTTCCCGTCTTCACAGGTATGCCATCACCGTGTGGTATTTTGACGCAGATGAGCGAGCCAGAGCTAAAGAGAAGTACTTAACAGGTAGGATTTAACGTGTGAACCGCACAGTCTTTGCTTGTGGTGTTCGGCCCCAACATCATCTCTTGTGTGTTTATTTCCCTTGCGTGCAGGTGCGGGGGATAAAGGAGTAAAAGTTGATCTCAACAAATCCTCAGATCCCAGCTAGTGGGATGCGTGCTTCCCCTGCAAACAGCTATTAAGTGCTCTGTCCTAAGAACGTGGCCTATAGAGAGCGTGAGTGCGTGTTTTATCTGTCATACGGCAGACTGTTGCTTGAGTGGGTGGAAGATCCATGCTTATTATGGAGAGAAAATGTTTTAAAATTTTCTGTTCAGCCAACCTCTGCAACCCAGCAGACCTTGAATGTCATAACATTGTACTGAAAGGGATAGTGTGTTGTTTTATTTTCTTTCACTTCTGGTGAAGTATGCTTACGTTACAAATGACATTTTCAGCCATTTGCTTTGAACAGGTATTAAGCTCAGAGAAAGCCTTCATCTTTTTGTTTGCTGTCTTTTTCTTAAAGGTACAGTGTTCTGCATATATGCCATGTGTTATGCTTTTCACAAGGAATCAGCTGTTAAAATAAGCTACTGTATGTGCTTATGTTTGCAGTAATTTGAGGAATGATTTAATTAAAAACAACTTTTTCTGACAGAACGTCTAAATTTAAGTTCTTCTGCAGGACAGTAGATGCCAGTGGAGGCTTTTGTGATCTCGTTTATCCTTCTCACTTAGATAAGTGAGCGCTGGCTGATTGCTTGTATTTTCAGCATCATAAGGTGAACATGCGCATTAATGTATCTTAAGACTACCTGAAACATGATTGCTAAGTCAGTTTATTTACACCATCCAACCATGCTCTGCATGCACAAATATGAGTAAAATAAAAGCATGTTTAATTTTTCAGTGTGTGAGGGTATTGAGTGTTTTAACTCTGTAAGCAAGGTGCCTCTTAAAAAGGAAAGATGTGAACTGTATAGCTAAAAGCACATTTCAAAAATGGTTTATTGCAAGTCGTCATCAACGCAGCTTTGAACAGGCTTATGCAGCTTTTCCTCATATTATTCCCGCCTAATATGAAATATTAGAGTCCACACCAAGTTTCCGAGAAACGTGCCGAAACAATGTCTCTGACGAGGACGGTTTTTACGTGCTGTCCTGTTTGCGCCATACCCAGTACAAAGATCTGTGCTGCCCCCTGCAGGAAGCCTGTCGTACTACATCTTTTTTGGTTTCGTCTGTAGATGCGTTGCTGGCTTCGAATTCAAATGAGTATCTATTTTTTTTTTCCAAATAAAAATAAAATTTCTTAGTTTCAAACATTGAAATGTTGTCTTTGTCCTCTTTTTGTGTTTTAGTTACATCACACACCTCCCTAGAATAGAGCCTGTGTTTTTTCAGCTTCTTTAAGCTCGCTTGTGTCAGGGCTGCAGAAGCTGTTATTAGTCACTGAGCATGATCATGGGCTTGCAGTCTGAAAGGATGGAAGTTAAAACCCTCTTTGACATTAAGTACAGATAGATTTGAATACAGACACAAAGACAAAAATCATTTGTGGTAACTGTCTATTAATCTGACACTGATAACATGCATGCCAAGCTGCTTTACTAGCTACATGTTTGGGGGGGGGGGGTGCATGTGCTGCCTCTGCAAAGTTTCAGTTGAGCCTCTCCTTTGTGGATTTGCTAGAGTAGTGAAGATCAGTATCTCACTCAAGGCTCCAATTCTGGTTCAGCTTCAGCACTGATGGCTTCATATTACCACCATTCTTCTTTTTCATGCAGATTTAACTGTTAAACCCACAACTGCGCACTGCCAAGTTCCTGAGGCAGTGAAGCAACCACAAACCATAACATCTCCACCATCACACTTCATGGGTGATATGAGGTTATTCTTCTAGAAAGCTTTGGTCTCCATGAAAGTCTTTATCTCAGCTATTGATTTTTTCCCCCAGCACACCACCCATCTCTTCTAACAGCTGCATGAGTTATCTGCAGATGCTGCGCTGAAATGTCTCTTACCCTGGAATGATTTACTTTAAACAATGGCAGGTGATTTAAAAAGACCCCTACAGACTCAGGTTTCCATACATTTTTCTTTAGTCTATAGAGAGCTCTTTAGATCTTTGCAAGATGACATGCTACACTTCAATAGATGAATGCAGGTGCTGCAGAGGTAAAAAAAAAAAAAAAAATGTTTTTTTATGCAAACACTATGACAGTATGTAATTGAAGCTGTCAGAGATCTGTATAGAAATGTTTCAGGTGTGATATTAAAAATAAACTACATTTGTACAGTATTTTTCCAGTTTTTAATATGAATTAAACTAATATCTTTCCTATATAAACAAATCTGTATGAAAAAAGAGAAATGTATTCATAGATAGTTACATAAAACAGCAATACAGTACATATTACAGAGGTCAGGAAATATATTAAGTAGTATTCAATATAAACTTTTATGAGCAGATCAATCTTTGTACAAGGAGTGTGCAAAATAATGTCCCTTTACTGGGTCTTTATATACTGGCAACAAATGTCTGTTAGTTCTTTAGACAAAATAGAAAAGTGGATGTTTGAAGTCGAGGGCACTTTGGTCCTGATGTGCCTTTAGTCGGTCAGTGTGCAAAACTACACAAATGCAAAACAAAGCCACAGGTCAGCAGGAGTCATTATGAACTCCAGTCAGTAGTGGTTGAGCTCCTCCGGAGGAGGAGTGAAGCTGTAACTGTCCTCTCCCCCGATGTAGGCGCCGATGCCGCCGCTTTGGCTCCCCCACTCGTAACTGTCGGCAGCCAGACTAGAAAGAATTATAAAAAAAAAAAAAAAACGCCAGTTAGAGCGTCTCATCACCATTTTTCCTTGCTGCATGTGCAGCAGTTTCTAGGGAACATTGTGGCGCGTTTACCTGGCTTGGATGTTTTGAGGCATGACGCTCCACGCTAGGTCATCGTCACTGTCGTAACGCCGCGGGTTATCGAAGAAATAGGCCCTAGAGGAGAAGACGTGTCCAGGAAGCCCAGTGCCGCTCTGCGGGGCAAGCCGAACACACACAAAACAGTAAACAGAAGACGCCGAGGCAAACACCAAAAGGTAATTGTTTAGACTGTATTTCAGATAATCTCTCTTTTTTTTTTTATAAACCATCTCAAAGAGAGATTAAGACTGATTTAAAGTAACTGCTAGCTCACCCTGTCCAGGTTAGGCTGTCGAACTCTGAAGAAGAAAACGACCAGAGACGTGGGGAGCAGTTCCCACACAAACAAGATCACGCCGAAGACGATGTAGCCAGTGTTGCCCAGAGTCGACTGTAGATCTGCCTGAAAGAAAAAGAAAAAATACTGTCAGCCGCCTGTGCTGCCCCTCACTCCTCAGTCTCCTGGCATCTTTTTCAGGTGGCACAAATCCCCCGGAAGTCCTAGAGCACATAGTTACCAGGTCTACGGAGATCTTAATGGGGTGCATATAAGCCTCAGTGACTTTATTCACCATATCAATTCAAAAGCAAATGACGTAAGAACCAGGAATAAGAAATGCTAAAATCATAATAAATACAAACCACTGAGAATACTGTCACTTTCTGTGATTACTATTATTATGGTAAGAACTAACTCGTCAGAGATCTGTAGTAGATGCATGTATGGCATCAATGTGAAAATCCTAGGAGACATCGTTCTTGAGTTACCTCGTGCAGTGATAACAATATTTAAAGGAGTTGGAAAACATGCTTACTCGGGTTCTCACTTGGAGTTAAAGGACTGATGTGTTATAATGTGTTATTAAGCGAGCTTTAGCTGGACCTGCCAGAGCTAGGACAGCCGTTTCCCTTTGTTTCCACACTTCCTACAGTCTTCTTGCGAGGTATAAGGTAAAATTATTCTTCTTGTCCAGTTTATCCAGTTAGTCAAGAAAGTGACAAAGTACTCAAACTGCTAACTTTAAGCATTATGACCCCCACCCCCACCCCCGGTGATTCACCTGGTCTGAAACGTTATACCAGTCATAGTCAAAGGCGTTGATACTCTTGTTTGAGAGTGCCAGCACCACCAGATTGTAGCAGGCCCTGGATGCGTACAGAAGGATGACGATAGCTCCTATAACCGTCACCTGGCACACCGACGTCCCCTGCACAGTTTAAAAAAAAAAAAGTGACTCATGCATTCATATTAGGCTGAAAATGAGCCGTAACCTGGTGAGAATCATTTAAAGAAAGTGATCTAGATCTTCTCTAAAATCGTATGTGTGCTTCCTTTATCCGCACTCCACCACTAAGTTTCAAGCAATTCATCTGTGTTTTGCATAATCATGCTGAATTCCTAAAAACATACCTCCTATAAATACACAGGAGGAACGGCTGCATCATTAATTAAGGCGTGATTTTCTTTTTTTCGACTGCTGTGAGAGAACACACACACAAAAAGAGCGTCCTAAGTGAAGCGAACCCTAAGCTTTTGCACGCACCACAGCACACTCTGTCATGCACAAGAAGGACATTGCGTTGCTAGGGAACGTTCGCTACGTACCACGCATGAATTATGTGCAGAAGTGCGTCTTCACACAAGGGTGCACAATACCTTTTGATCACAATGACTGTCAGATCAGTCAGAAGCCACTGTATTCAGGAAGTCTACGCAGTCAAATATTAGTGTTCCTATTTGACTTTCACTAACAGAATGTCTCACCTTGGATTCCAGGTAAATGTTGGCCAGTGACATCTTGGCGATCTTGTAAAGACACAAGGCCAGCGAGATGGCGCACAGGACGAAAAGCGTGTCGTTGATCGTGACCCTCACTAGCACGATGGTGTGGGCTTCTGCGGAGGACATCCTCACCAGCAGGGCACACACCAAATTGACAACTAAAAACACCAGGCTGATGAGCAGGAAGACGAGGTACAGTGGCAGCCTGTTGATCAGGAAACAAAAACAGAGAAACATTTTATTAAACCCAAAAATTGCTATAAAAAGAACTGAAAAAAGTCCACCTATCTTCTTAAGGCCCTGTTCTTACCTGTACCTCAAAAGCTCCGGTGCGTATTTCGACTTTGCCTTAAAAACAACCTGTAAAAGAGACAAACAGAGCATCATGCAAATGAGTAATGGCCTTGTGTCTGACTGATTTCACTTCTCTATTCTTGCTCCCTGAAACGCACAAGACATCCTGATTAAAAAGGAACCTCATGGTTGAAAACGGCTTAACGATGAACTTTAGATACGCAATGGTCACACAGCACCGGCCCCCAAAGCTTCGAGCCTTCAGTGTTCGTTCGCAACTGTGACTCACATCAGCGCAAGAGGATTATGCTAAAAATAGGCTTCAGGCAGAGTCCAGAGGAGCTATTATTTAGTATCTGGATTATGTAAGCAGTTGAAGAAATGATTCACTGCATCCCACTTTGTACCTGATATGAATGGGAGTCTGTTGCACCGAGAGCAACAGGTAATATTTAGTAGACAGCAGACTTCCTATATGATTCACTGTTACAGTGTCATATCGAGTGTAATAACTGCAGCTGGTAGGCTGGGGTAAGGATTTGTATTCAGACAATGTATTCAGAAATTCATACTCTATTTCAAGCAAAGAAAATGGATCCATCCATCCATACACAATGGATGGATGGATGGCTCCGAGTTCACATGCATTTAAAAATGACAAATTAAGAAAAATTGATACGAAATATGTCATTATAGTATGATGTTTATGGACAAACATGAGCTACATTGTCAAAATATGTTGACTCTTACTACTTTAGTTTAAATCTTACACCAGGTGGCCCATCTTTATCCCTGTCCTCCCATCCATGGCAGTAGTTTACAAAAATAATCACATACGTCAACGTTTCAGAGCAGCTCTGGCATTTCCATGTTGTCCAGCTTAAATCTACTCTTTGCCCCACATTTAGTTTAGTTCCCTCTTCACACTGTAAACTGCATTTTGGACTAACTGGTTTCTAAACCAGCTGGGGTGTGACACTTCATCAAAACAAGCGCATGAAACAGTGTGTTGACAGCATCTGACAAACTCACCTGTGCAAAGTAAAGGTTCATGAGACTGAGTGTGAAGAACTGCAGGCAAACAGGGAAGCAGTAGAGCAGCCAAAAGGGAAAGGGCCCCAGAGTGTTGGCTGTGACAAAGTTCTTGAAGTAGAAGGAGAAAAGCACGGTGCGCAGCGCCGACCACAGCAGGCACAGGAACAGGAACACAGTCTGGTAGCTGAAGCGCTTGTGTCGGTACCGCAGGACCAGCCAGAGCTGGATGTAAATGAAGATGAAGAGGAGGGAGTAGAAGACGGTGTAGACCACCGTCAGGCCCAAAGTGACGTAGGGTGGCACGGCCGGACTCAAAGTAGGCAGAAGCTGCGGCTCGTCCGACGCCGAGTGCGCCTTCTTCTCCGCCAGAGCCTCCATGACCTGCTCTCTCTGTCCGGGGGCGCAGCAGGGGGTGTTCACCGCCGGTTCTTGCGGCTTCACAGAGCCAGCTTGTCGGCTCTCTCGCTCTCTCACACCCGGCCAAAGAGAGAAGAGAGCCGCGGCAAAAAAAAAAAAAAAGAGAGAGAGAGAGAAAGAGGGGGAGGAGGAGGAAACAAGGCTGTCAAAACGAGCGAGGGAAGAAACGCAGCAAGTTCAACTTCCTGTAGTACAGCCAGAGAGCAAGGCACATGATCAGTGATGAGAATGAGCCGTTTGTCAGGACAGCGGCGGTGAGCAGGAAGCTGCCGGGAGCTGCAAGTAGGAGCTCCGAGAGAGGACCAGCCTCCTCCAGCGCCCCCTTCGCTCCACTCTGCGCATTCATTACGCGACGCTACGCATCAGCTGACGCACGCTGCTGTACCTTTAACCCTGTGAAGGGGTTTCCCACCGCAGCAGTGATCCCGGGAGGGCAGCGTACATGTATTTACCTTCATTTCATCAAGACGAATGAAATAAAAAGTAATATTAATCACGCAGAAAAAAAATAAAACTTCCACACAGCTGCGTCTCAGCTCTCACAATTCACACGGTAAATGTCAAAATGTCTATTAAAGGCTTTAAGGTCACACTGTTGCAGAGTTCTTATAGTTGACTTTTTTTTTTAAGTCAGTTTAGTTCCACCTAGTTTCCAGAGTGAGTGTGCAGTTGAGTTTTTAGCGTTTTGAAACGGTTTGTTTTAGTTTATTTTTTAATTATTTTCAGTGTTAGTCTTTCCAGTCATTACTTTATGGAGAGCATATGCTGGAGGTGAGATTTAGGAAAACAAGTGCAGGTATTGCAATGAAAATGCAGAACATTTGAAAGCAGTTGTAGACATCCAATCATATCCTGACTATTAGTTCCTGTTATGAGTCATGAGCAAAAAATACTGAATCCTACAGCTTTCACGAAGGACATCAGGTCTTCATTTGACCCTTCCTGCCTGGAAAACACCCACATGTTTAGAACTTCACAGCTGGATTTTGCAATGTAGGTTTTCCAGTAAAAACGGATAAGTCCCATGGCTCTGAAGATATCATCAGGGTTATTTTCTGCATCCTGAGTTTCAGCAGACCTTATATTGTTTTTTATGCATTGAATAGTGGACCTGGTGACAAATAAACCAATATTTGTGTGTGAAATTATTGAAGTTTCCACAGGATTTATGACCCAATTGGTTCCTTATCCAATCTGCACAGAAATCCAAGGGAAGTTTGTTATGGTAAGTATTCTGGCAGTGAGGTTTTAGTTTCACAAGACCAGGGCATGTGAACACGATGAAGGTCAAGGGTGGAGGTCACTCTGTGACTATTGTGATCCATTAATCTTTTAACACACGGGGACAGTGCCAGCCAGACACCAAACAGGATGCCATCAGCTGCAGTGCTTCCCTCTTTGCTGTGAAACCACAGATTGGTACTCGGCTTTACGAGAGGTATGTAGTATTGTGTTTGGCCTGTTAGGTGTAAGTGCAAAGATAAATGCAAATACAGTCTCAGATTTGTCTTATTATGCATATATTTTTACTTCAGAGGTGTGGATGGACGTCTTTAGGTGGGTGGTAAGTGTCAAAGTAACGTCTATATGAATGCCAGGATCCAAGGCACTTCACGACAGAACACTCCAGTAGAAGCGGTTTTAATATCGTGGCTGTGTACTATCAGTGTATACAGAAAGTATAAAAACTCTTTGTATATGGTATATATTGGTTTCTTTGTTCTCTGAGAGTTGCTTCAGCCTGGCCGCAGCCCTTCATACTGCCTGCATCTTTGGTTTCATCTGTAGCAGTATTGGAGTGATAATGAAATAGCACTTCAGTCTGATTATCAGGCCACAGTGTCCTGTTATAGACACATCAAACACCAGCCTGCTGGTTCCTAGGCAACGGGGTTAGAGAAAACAGACTCACTCAGACAGTAACAAGTCAGAGCTAATGGCATCACTGGCACTGATGTAAATATTCCAACAAGGGCCCGTTGTGCATTTAAATGCAGTGTTTCCTACAAAAACTGTTTTATGATGGACGTATATTCTCTTCAGATAAACCTTAGACCCTATACAACAACCTAAAATAATTCTGGCCTCTTTGTTAAGGGAATACTAATACACTCTATTATGTAAATGTACTGCATATTAATACTGAAACCATGTGATTCTAATGGGTAGATATTCCAAAACCATAGGTGAAACCCCCACAAATCGACCACAAGGTGGCGCCTTATAACTGTAGAATGACAGAAAGGCACAACTGAGGCACCAGATGGACTAAGCCAACTTTCTGGGACTCCCTTACCTTGATTATTGAACATGCACCAAGATACTGCTGAGACAAGTTGTTGTCAAGGCAATAGGTCAGTTATTTAAAGAAATTAATTTCTAAAAATTCCAAATTTTAACTAATTTTGTGTATATAAGCAATCAAAACAGGACTCATGATGTCAGCCTGATTGCAGGATACTATCTGAGGTGGTGACCAGCAGACTTTGGAACATGTGCAGTGCTGTGTGAAAGGATTTTCCCCATTTCCTAACTTCTCTTTGTGTGTGTGTGTGTGTGTGTGTGTGTGTGTGTGTGTGTGTGTGTGTGTGTGTGTGTGTGTGTGTGTGTG
>JAVDPK010003040.1:213772-231404 GCA_034780415.1 Cichlasoma orientale | reverse complement strand
GTGTGTGTGTGTGTGTGTGTGTGTGTGTGTGTGTGTGTGTGTGTGTGTGTGTGTGTGTGTGTGTGTGTGATTTCTTGACATGAGCCCAGGTATTTCTTTCTCTTTCTTTTTACAAGCCTTGCATGTGTTCACGGGAAACCATTGCAAGTGTGTAAAGACTGGGTTAAATGGCATCTTGTTTGTTCATTAGCACAGCAGCAGGACATAGCTGCTGACTCAAGTAATTAGTGTAATGAAGATCAAAGTGGGTCAGATTGAACTGGGATTGTCTCTGCTGGGAAACAGTTCAAGTTGTGTCAAGACGAAAGTCACACAGCGTTGCAGTCATTTCATTATTTTGTCATCCAGATTAGTAACTTTAGCTTTTCATTTCAGATTAATACCAATGGGTTTGTTGCCACAACAGAGCCAGCAAGCGAGCTGACATATCTTGGCAAAATGCCCCCAAATTTTGGCATGATTGCAGCTCTGCAAGGCGACCTGCACACAAGCGACAGCGTGGGGAAGGTTTTCTTCCGTGAGGACTCCAGTCCTGATATTCTACGTCGGGCAGCTGAGCACATCAACAGGGCCTTCCCCGAGGATGATGAAGTAGATCCCGCCCGTGCTGTGGTGATCACCTGGGTTGATGTAACCACCCATGGACCTCAGAGCAGAGGGGATAGCCTCATCAAGAAGGTGAGCATCGCGTGGTTATTCAAGCGATCTGGGGTGCATCTGGTCACTGACATCCTCTCACATGCTTTGTTCCTCAGAGAAACACCTTTCAGCTGGTTATTGCATCTCTGGAGATCGCCTCATACGCTATTGTCCTCTATCCGAGGGATGGGATAAAGTTTTCCTCCACGGCTGTAGAAGACAGGAATGTAATCATGCATGCTGGTTTCAGTAAGGGTTTGGTCAGGGGTTTTTTGGCTTCCGGAGAGGGGCCGTACTACCGCACCACCACTGATGACGAGGAATCCGTGAGGGCTCTAGCAGAGTAAGTCAGCCAGTAACAGTGACTGTTCTTGAAGATCTGTTTTCAGCCCAGAAAGCTAAAGTTTTCCCTTCACAGGAAAACAAACTCTGGCCTGCGGGGTGTGTGGGTGTACGAGATTGGGACCTCTCCCTATTTTTCCAACGTAGCTCCAGGTGAGGTCACGGAGCTGCCCACCGAGGCTCCACCACAAGAAGACGCTGAGGCTTATGAGGAGTCCAGCGCTGCGAGGAGGCCGATATATACTGACGGGCAAGTGGTGGCCTACCCTCATTATCAGCTGGGACAGACTGAAGTCCATCCAGTTCAGTACCAACCACAGAACCCACAAGTGGTGGAGGTGGATGATACAATTCTAAACGTAGATGGTGAGTCCACAACAGAAAGGCTGACTTCTGTCAGAAACGACCACATTCACTGTGGAATGTGGCTCCTCTGCAGCTCTGCTGTCAGTCACACTGTATTTGAGAGACAGCATGTCATATATAAATGTGGATTCCACTTCCTTTGTCATTTCCCATGTTTTCAGTGTTCTCGTACAACTTTGGGAGATGCGAAAACAATCGAAACAAATGCTCCCAGTTTGCTGACTGCAGGGACTATCCCAATGGATACTGCTGCCACTGCAGGCCTGGCTTCTATGGCAACGGGATACAGTGTGTGGCGGAAGGTACGCTTCTTAGGCAGAAAGCTTTATTTAAATCCTTCTCCCTTGGTAAAACTTTGATGGTGTGGATGTGTTTTTGCAGGAAAGCCACAGAGGGTGAACGGCAAAGTAAGCGGAAGAGTGTTTGTGGGCAGCTCTCCTTCTCCGGTGGAGTTCACCAGCATTGACCTCCACTCTTATGTTGTTGTAAATGAGGGTCGAGCCTACGTCGCCATCAGTGACCTCCCTCACTCTGTGGGGCCCTCGCTGGAGCCCCTAGTGTCAGTTACTGGTGTGATTGGGTGGGCGTTTGCTCTGGAGCACCCTGGCTTCAAGAACGGCTTCAGTATCATTGGTGAGCGTAAAAGAACGTTGCAATGATAATATCTCATAAAGTGACACTCAGTAGCTTCTTGTGTAGTTTTTACGGGTTTAAGAAAAATAGTGGGAATCATAAATTCCTGTAAACAACTCTCAGTGCTGCTGCAAACACAGCTTGCATACAGCTGCAGTCTTACTCACTGTCCGCCTGGATTCCACTGACACTGCCTCAGCTGTAGCAGAAGGCCATGAGACAAAGTTCATCCCAGGCCAGAGTCTTAAAGTTAACATCCTCCTCTCTGGCCCCTGTAGGGGGGGAGTTCACTCGGCAAGCCGAGGTGACCTTCGTGCCAGGGAACGAGAAGCTGATCATCAGGCAAGAGTTTAAAGGCATCGATGAGCACGACCACCTGATTGTGACCACCTCCCTGGACGGCCGGGTCCCCGAGCTGCCTCGTGGCTCCAGCGTGCAGATCGACCCGTACTCTGAGATCTACCAGTACAGCCACAACTGTAAGATAGAGCCTGAACAGAGAGTGAATTTCGCTGCCTTTTTCCGATTTTCAACTAAACATAAAGAAGTCAAGAAAGCTGAGCGTTCCTAACCCGTCCATCTCACCTTTCAGTGATCACCTCATCTTCCACTCGGGACTACGTAGTGAGCTTTCCGGACGGATCCACGGAAACCAAGACCTTCCAGTGGCGCCAGACCATCTCCTTCAATGGCTGCCAGCATGGCGAGTCTTTGAGAGACATGAAAGCTACACAGATGCTAAGCGTGGACCAGATCTTTGTCACATACAACCCTGAGCAACAACTCATCCGGTTCGCACTGACCAGCAAAATCGGGGACATCAATGGTGAGAAGACTTTTTCGTTTTCCTGTTTTGGTTTGAGCTCACGTCCTTCCTCAGGAACAACATATCCTGACAAAGAGATCATTTTTACCAGAAGGCCTTTTGTTGCTATTGTTAAATGGTAAAAATTTGTAAGTTTTGCTTAGAAAAAAAAAAAAGATAACAGTATAGAAATAAAATTCACCTTCCCTTCTCAGGAGGGCAGCCGCAGGAGAACCCATGCTTCACCGGAAGACATGGATGTGACACGAATGCTGTTTGCAGACCCGGAGAGGGAATCCAGTTCGCTTGCCAGTGCGCTTCTGGTTTCAATGGCGATGGGCGCACATGTTATGGTAAGAATTGCATATGCAATAATGCAACAGAGGACCTTTTTCCATTCTTTAAGGCAACAAAGAGCATTTAGAGTTTATTTTTGTGTTTTCAAATAAATCAAACTCTCTCCATATCTTTTCAAACTCATTAAAATTAACCCAGAGTTTCTAAAGCCTTCCTTCCTGACGAGGGAACTGCACAATCATACAATTAGCCGGGGGTCTCACAGGACATAAACAAAGTGTCAACCCAGTCTTTTGCATTAGAGACCAAACAGGAAGAGGAAGGAAGGATTTCAGACAGATGCTATCGTTAAACAATTAAGAAATCTAATCAGGCTCCTTTCTTTGATCCGCAGTGTTTGGTAATGAAGAACTTATCTGGCAAATCCAGACTTCAGTGATCAAAAACGACTTTAAATCAAGTCAGTTTGTTTACATAGGCCAAAATCACATGTAAAGAGAATTGGATCCATAGAAAATGAATGGGTTAAAATTTTTATTTTCAGTTTTTTGAAGTTTAAAGCATCAACGTACGAAAAGAGACAAACAAACAAACAAGCTGTCATTTTAGCACTGATCACTGTTTTTCTGTTTTTTTTTAATCAGACATTGATGAGTGCAGAGAGGATCCTCAGCGCTGCGGTCCCCACGCTGTCTGCAACAACCAGCCCGGGACCTTCCGCTGTGAGTGCGAGGAAGGGTATCAGTTCGGTAGCGATGGGCAAACCTGCACTAGTAAGTGGTGTTTGTGCGCTGTCATGTGTTACTACATCGCCTTATTCCAGCGAGGTAGAGGTTCAAACATAACCTGCAATAAAATTAATCAAAATTAGTTCGTTTCACACCGTATTTTTCACCCTGTTACACACTTTTCACAAGTCGATAGTATTTCACAGAACTCATTCGGCTTCTCCTCAGAGGTTACTCCACCCGCGGACCTGTGTCGTGCCTGTGATGATCCTCAGCGTGCTTCGTGCAGCCACACCGGAGGCTCGTCCTACTCCTGCACCTGCCTGAAAGGGTTCACGGGAGATGGTAGAATCTGCCGAGGTACTGCAGAGAGACACAATACTTTTTTGTGGGTTGTTTTTTTCTGTTGCCTGACATTACAGTGAATTAAATACTTGGAGATAATAAAAGGTAAAAAAAATCAAAGAAATAAAAGAGAGAGCAGCCGTATGCAGTGTGTAGGTCAGTCACCGTGTGCGTCTTAAGGATTTGAGTTGTTACAAGTAAATTTTGAACTGTTACACCATCTGCTGAGGACTGTGGGCGGTGAGGCTGGTTGCATAATACATCAACAGAGACTGAAGAGTGAAGTATTAAAAACAGATGGGAATCTTAAGCGTAGAAGTCCCAAATCTGGGTGTAGGATCTTTTTTTTTTTTTTTTTGGCCTGGTTCATTCCATCCTGTCCATATTTTTTTCCTTGATTTCCTGCTATCCAAGGAAAGTTTCAGGCACGGGCTTATCAAGGTTATACTGTTATACCGTAAAACAACACGACAAATCATATTTTAGATTATCTGATCCGATTTATTATTTTCTGCTCTCTCATCCTCCATCCGTCCATCTCATCATCATCTCATCCTCCCGCCTGAAGACATAGACGAGTGCCAGCAAGGCATGTGTCATCCGGACGCTGTGTGTCATAACACCCAGGGATCCTTTACCTGCCAGTGCAGGCCGGGTTACAGCGGCGATGGTTTCCAGTGCGTTCCTGGTAGGTGGGATCTTTGAATCACATTGCATGAAACAGTACATTTGTTGTTAGTCGGCTTAATTACAAATTCACTCTGGGAACTGAATATGAAGCCTGTGTAGTTACATGTTTATTCTGGAGGTCTTCCGTGGGAATTCAGACGGTTGAGTAATAGTTTTCTTTGATGTAGTTTTACAAAATGGGTCATTTTCATTCACAGCCTCGTAGCCGTTTAGGCCGGAGGGGTGTTTGGAAATGAATTCCGCGCCAGAGTATATTGGTGCCAGCTGGAATCTGTTTCTCATTCCCTCCTGGAAAGCGCGAGGAATTTGTCATGCCTTATGAGGGATGTGGATTTTATGTGTAGCTCAATTTTAAAATAGAAGACCCCAAAAACACAAAGGAAACAAGTTCACGAGAAGTTTATTGTAGGCTGTATTTGTTCATATCGGAGTCTTTTTTTTTCATTCTTCACTTCAGGGAGGCCAAAAACACGTTGTGAGATCCACAGAGACAGCGTCCTAGGTGAGAGGGGGCTTGGCCCACGGGGACCGCGGCCTCCCGTTGGCCAGTACGTCCCCATATGTGATGAGAACGGTGAATATCAATCCATGCAGTGCCACGGCAGCACGGGACAGTGCTGGTGCGTGGACCGAAACGGACAGGAGATCACCGGGACTCGCGCCGGACCTGGCAGCACGCCGATGTGTGAGTAAATCACGTGTTTAGCGCTCAGACGCAGCGTGTTGAAGGTTTGCTGAACTGATTTGTGTCTGTCTCAATTAGGTATCGACCACAGCAGCGGGCAAACACCTATCGGACCCCGGCCACGGCCCGACGTCGACGCCCTGACCCCGGGAACACACCTGCTGTATGCCCAGAGCGGCAGGATAGAGCACGTTCCACTGGAAGGCTATGACATGAAGAAGAACGATGCCAGGCCTGTGCTCCATCTCCCTGTAGGTTTTTCTTACAGCGGGGAGCTATTTGATTCATCTTTAATGGCTTTTGCTGCAGTTTTATTGATTTTTTTTTTTTTTTTTTTAAAAAGTATTTTACTGATTGATGATTGTTCACAACAGATGCAAGCTTCCTGTCGGGATTGTTTATCTAATTGAAATCATATGAGTGAAAACAGAAAACAGCTGCATTTAAAAAAAACAGAAAAAACTCTCAGTCCGGTCTATCGCCTTGCTTGTCCTGAAACTTCCCTCAGCTCTGCGAGTTTTTCCCCATCTGCTTCATGCATTCAAAGCTCGAACTTTACTGGGGGCACATGGTGACATTCACACTAATTGCTAACATCAGTCAGACAGCTTTAGAACTGCAGTCTGCATTTCTTGTTACGCTGATTTCCAAACCAGCTGGCCTGAGGTCTGCTCGAGCTCCTGAATGTGTGGCTCAGTTTGTTTAGATTTAAAGTCTAGATAACGTCCAAAAACACATCTGCTCCACATTCTGGACCAATGCTGTGTGAAGTAAGTTGAGCTTTAAAGGTTTGTTGTTTGCTGACCCCCCCCCCCCCCTCCACAGGAGAAGGTAATTATCGGTGTGGCCTATGACTGCGTGGAGAAAATGGTGTACTGGACGGAAATCACATCTCCCTCCATCAGCAAGGCCAACATCCAGGGGGGAGAGCCCACCGCCGTCATTAGTTCAGGTAGAGTTTTCTTCACTCTACTCGTTCTCCTGCATTTTCAGATGTTTCAGATGAAAGAGGAGGTAAAAACAAACTAACCATAAAACGCATCCTCTTAACAGGTTTGGAAAGCCCAGAGGGGATTGCCATCGACCACTTGGGGCGAACAATGTTCTGGACCGATTCTGCGAAGGATCACATCGAGGTGGCGTCTCTGGACGGGTCTAATCGACGCGTCCTCATAAACACTGATCTCGTCAACCCCCGAGCGATCATCGCTGACCCTTCCAACGGGTGCGTTCATGACTTAACAGCTTGTTTGCTGAACATACGCCGAGTTAGACAGCAGTCTCTGTGAAAATCTGATGACGCTCGTTTACTGTAAAGAGCAGGTAACATTTATGAGCAGATTGATGCACAATGAGTGTTACAGGAAACTCACTCTCCACCTGTCCTCCAACAGTAATCTATACTGGGCTGACTGGAACCGTGAAGCCCCCAAGATTGAGACCTCTTACATGGATGGATCCAATAGACGGGTGCTGGTTAAAGACAATCTTGGCCTGCCAAATGGCCTGACGTATGACTCTCACAGTTCTCAGCTTTGTTGGGCAGATGCAGGTAGATTTCGAATGGATGACTCATCTGTGAAATGGCGTCTGATGTGTGATCAGCACTAATTAAAAATCTCTTGCCTGTAGGCACGCATAAAATGGAGTGCATGAATCCTGGACGGGGGGATCGCAGTAAGGTTTTGGAGGGGATCCAGTACCCTTTTGGAATTACAGCGTTTGGGAGAAACATCTACTACACCGACTGGCGGAGGTTTGATTTTTATTTCAAGGATTGTTTCTAAAGTCTTGTTTTTCCAGGGAATTATATCCTGGTCTGAATAATTCCTGCAGCTGAAATTTGTTTATAAATGAGACCCATTGATGTTGTAGCATCCAGGACATAATGCAGACTTTACCCAAGGAAGGAAAGGGTAGGCTAAAGGTCAGAAAGCTGCCCACACTCCAACCACAGCCCCTTCATGTTCTCCAGGGCACGGCCCGGACACTAACACAGTCAAAACTGTGGAGCTGCCTCCACGTTATTTATTCCTTAGAGACTCCAACAAGGTGGGGGCTGGTGTGTGTGTGTGTGTGTGTGTGTGTACATGAGGTGAGGAGGAGTCCTAAAAAGTGACAGCTGCTTGCAATTTCTCAGCCCCAGACGTCTGTGAGTGACCTGCACAGGGCCTCCCTGTGATCTCACCAGGGCCGTAGCGCCACAGAGAAACGGTTCACAGGCGGTGGTGTGGTGTGGGAGATGTGCACTTAAACAGCTTACAACAAACAATGTCATGTTATGGCTAAGAAACCTATCCCCCCCACCCTCCCACCCCCCACCCACTTCTTACCCTTACTCATTCTTGACAGACTTTGTAGAAAACATAAGGAGGCAGGACGGATGATTGCTCAAGCTGAGATAGTCCCAGATGGTTAAACTCTTGTGCTGACTGTGTTTACAACAGGGATGCCGTGGTTGCAGTGGACCGCTATGCTAGCAGGGAGTCAGACGAGTTCCAGCCTCAGAAGCGGGCCAGATTGTATGGGATCGCCACAGCCTATGCCCAGTGTCCTTCAGGTATGAGATTGCGATGACACATTCCTCTTAAATTCCCCTTCTTCACATGCCCGGAGCTGTCTTTGCACTGCATCTGACACAGATGTGCAGCTCCACTGTGGAGCCGTACACAGAAATAGGTTGACCCTCATATATTTGGGGGCTACCTTTTACTCTTCAGCGCCTAGCTGCCCAGTTTTTTATGACCTCTCTGAAGAACTCTTTGCGTGCTTTGCAAACAAGAAAAATAAGTTCACTTCTTAATCTTAAAGCAGCTGGAGGAATTCTGCAGCTAGTATTTATTATCAAGCAAGTGGGATGAGTAATGGGGCCAGGCAGCGTCCTCTCTTCTAGATAAAGCTAAAGCCAGGGAATGCAGAGTCAAGGGAGAGGGCCCCCCAACATCTGGAGTGTGCTTCCTTTCGATTTGTTTAGTACATTCATAACAAGCAGTGAAAAGACTATTTCCCACTGATTCCCCCACACTGTAAACTATTTCTTTTCCCATCTATCAGGACAAAACTACTGTGCTGCGAACAACGGCGGCTGCACTCACCTCTGTTTAGCAACGCCAAGCGGCCGTTCCTGCAAGTGTCCCGACAACGCAGCCGAGGTGGGCTGCGTGGAGAGAGAGTACTGAAAGGAGGCGACCAGAGTCAACAAGTTTGAATGCAACATTAGGAGCCACTCAGCATCACTAAATTCTAACTGCTGAAAAACCCCAGAAGCACCTCTGAAAAGCAGAGGTGAACTTTACTGTGCCTTTTATTGCTCAGCGTTATTCTTATCTACTTTTTTTTTTTGTACATTTCCCATTTATAAATTCACAATGAATTGTAAGTATAAACACAGCCATGTCAACCTTTTTCCTGAGTGCACATAAACTGAGAATGAAGCTCAAGGGATGCGTAATTTAATGTGAAGCATATCAGAGCGGTCGAGGACATCATCTCATTCCAGCTGCGTTACACTTAACTCGTGGAGGTGTTATTGTGGGGGTGGGTCGGCTGGGGACAACACACACACACACACACACACACACACACAGTGGGATGAGTTTACATGCTGGGCAGAAATGAGAAAGAATAAACATTTTTCTAACATTGTGGGCTGATGAGTTTGTTGCTTTACAGCGACATCCTGTGTTAGGTAAGTTAATCACTAACACATTTTTATTTTATTTTTATTTTTTGCGGCAGGTGTCGCCGTTGTGAAACTCTATCGGGACAGTTCCTACTACGGTTGAATAAATAACTTGTCTTGCAGATTTATATGTATGAAAATGTAATAAATGTTTATTCTTAAAAAAAAGTGTCCACACGACTTTTATCGTAAGTGGCTTATACACATCATTTCTTCCAGCTATTTTAACAAACAGTGTGTGTAAAGACTGTGTGTGTGTTATTTTTGCGCGTGTGTGTATGATGCTTGTACTTTCTCAAAAAGAATCTAGAAAAGCTGGCGCTGCCACCCACGCAGTCTGCGCGCTGAGCAGCATGGATGCGTACGTCAGTGGTGCATTAAGAGGCTCTTAATAAACCCGGAATATTCTTTTAATTATAAAAGTTTGATTTAAAACGCAACATTGCCCCTGTCCAGTCACCTGTCGCGGTATCATTTGAACGCCTTTAAGGGCATTTACACAGAACACAGCGGGAGAAAATCATAAAGCCATGACCTTTTGTATCCAAAATCTCAGCTTAGAAGTGACACTGTAGTGGTTTAAGCTTTCGAGCCCTCAGGTATGGAGCAGCAGGGGAAATTGTGACCATAACCAACAGATGTGCTTGTCTTGCTTCACGGATTACCGTTTGGCCATTAAAATGTAAGATCAAGGGGAAAAAAGGCAATGTCACGAAACCCAAAATAATGAAGTCATAAATAAAAGCAGCAAATCCTTATTTTCCCCCTTAAAATTCATCATAATTTCTTCTGCCAATCGACTGATTTGTTAAGCAATTGCATCAGTCCTAATTTATAAGTAATCATCTAGAGTTTCATCCTCGTGATAACCCTTATCTGCAACAAAACTAAGATCATTTCTAGATAATTTATCATGAGTGTGGTGGCGTCTTACTACACAAAAAGAGCTAATTACACTTCACAAAGAAAAAGAATTAGCTCGTACGTGAGCCAGTCTATTTTTTTTTTTTATATCTACAGATCGTCCACAAACGCGCCACCATCCCCCACAGCTAAAAGCTTTGATTGATCGAGCAAAGAACTGTGTGTCATCCAATGGGGAGCATGACAGGAGTCTGTGGGCGTGTCACAAACTGTGTCAGCGATTGGTCATTCACACCCTCAAACTTGTCTGTGAGGAAAAATCCCACCAGCGCATGTCAAACGTCAATTTAAGATAAACGTTGGCTTTCTGGGTAAACAGAAAGGTTTTTACGTGATCTCTAAATTACATTTGAGGTTTTGTGTGTTTTGCTGTTATGTATATCTGTGATGTGACCAAAAATGGTTCTCTCTCTTTTTTTTAAAAAACGTGTTCATACGCACAAACATGTTAAGTCTTCGATTATATTTATATCATCTGGTCAATTAAATCGCGAAAGTAGTGTAACTGCCTGGGTGTTATTCCAAGACTTCTCCTTGGATTCTAGGAGCTTCTTTGCAGGCAACGGAAAGGGCTGTACGGTCGAGGGAGCTGTCTTGTAGTCGGCGCTGAGGGCTGAAATGACTCATACTGAGAGCTGGATGAAAGCTAGCTTTAGCTGGCTTTAATTTGGAGGAAACGAAGGTATGTAGCACAATAAATGTTTCCTAATTAGAGGTAAATAGTATAACTGTAAGACAGATGTAGCGGTACTCGTGTCGCCTGCTTGTTTTGGATGTTTTTGCAGATGTATTGGCGGCTCTCTGACACAGTTTGACAGCTGCCGCACACAGGACGATGCAGAGCCGCTAACGTTACGGCTGCGGGCTAAAGAGCCCAAAACTCAGGAACAGCTTCTTTATTCGTTAAAACCGGTCGTAGAAGTCAGGCGGTATTGCGCATCTGAAGCCAATATGGTATTTATTCAGACATTTTTGTTAAAGTTATTGAGGCTGCTGGCTTGTTTCATTTTCGGTCAAGGTATCTGCAACGATAAACACGGTCATGGAGCGGGACTTTCAAAATAAAGCTAATCAGCCCACAGCTGGCCGCAAAAAGAGGGAAATCATTAAGAACCGAGAGTTGTGTCGTGCCCATGCATTTAAATTCAGATACATTTAACAAGTGCCATACAAAAGACACGCGCGCTTGTGTGTGTGTGTGTGTGTTCAGAGCTGCCCAATTTTAAGGAGTGGGGTGGCCACATACTGAGTTACCATTAGGAATTTACATATTTATATATTTTGTTTCAGCATGGAAACTAAATGACAGCATTCTAATTTTTATATAACACATTTGAAACAAAATTAAACACACACATAAAACGCATGAAAACGGCATCTTATATAAACGTATTTTTGAGTAATTTAAGCTTTTACCGTCGGAATACAGTAATAATCTAACTCAAAATGTTGCATTTGAAGTTCTAGTAAGCAGTATTAATTCACTGCAGTATAGCGGTAGGCACTTCTATTTTGAAAACAACATCCCTTTCCGGAAATGGATTGCGTGTTGCCGACTTCAGACTTGACGCAGGGTCTGGCAGATACCTAGCTAGCTAACTGTGTGTCCGTTTTGTTTTGGTAATGCCATAGTGTGTCAGCTGAAGTTTATGGCTCAGGTGCGTGTTTTTTTTTTTTTTTTGTTTTTTTCCCCCACCGTTAGTGTATCTGCGTGCGTTGACACAAGCTCATTCTGCCTCGCTAAACCAAGACACTTTGTGTTAATTCCTGCAGAAGCCCAGTTTAAAAGTGGGAGATCAGCGCAAGGAAGGATGAATGTGCTATGAAAGACTCAGGAGAAGATTTGGGACTTCGTTCGGGTTATCCGGGGCACGTCCAGCCACCTGGAGGATTGAGAAGGAACCCCCGAAGGAGACTTTTCTGATTCCTGACTTCCTCAACGCCCAGACCTGGTGTTGTGTCCGAAGGTGTGGATGACATGGCCAGTCCACAGCAGACGGATCTGTGCTACGCATGGGAAAAGTACATGGACTGTAGACTGCAGGGAGCGGATCTGCAGGTATGGCTCTGAAGGCAGGAGTCTCACATCAGAGGGCTTTCTCTGGGTGGTGGTGATGTTTACCTTTGCAGGAGCAGTTCCCCCCAGAAAGAGTGGAGAGTCTTGAATACTGTTACACATATGTGGTGTTTATTCTGATGGAGACTAATTATTTGTTTATAGCACGTTACAGTTGCCAAACCGGTTCTCCAGGATATCATTCATCCGCATGAGTTGATACAAAGTTCGTGTGTTATTTATGCTTAAATAGTAGTGGTGCCGGTATGAGAGATTTTAAAGCTTGATTTAACAACTCCTGAATAAGGTTAACTTATCCAGTAGTATTATACTTCTCATTTTGGCCTTCACTGTGCTGATGCCAATGCTCCAGTATGCCTTTTGTGCAGAATTATACATGATATATAATTGTATGGGGGAGGAGGGGGGTGTCAAAGAAAATTACTCCCCATGAATTTTTGCACATACTTTAAATCTCTGCGTTCCTTTCTCGAGGTCCCCGGGCGCCACTTATGTGGCCAGAAATGAAACAGATACACAACACAAACCTGTGCAGGCCCAGCAGTGAGTCACTGCACTGAGGTGGAGGCAGGTGTAAACCACAGATTGTTGTGTATTAGCACTGCATAAGTGCACTTTCCTTTCTACATCACTGTGCGTGTGTGTGATAGTGATTCTTGAAATCTGTCAGACCTCTGCAGCTCTTTCATCCCCCTCTTTCTGTCAGGGAATGAACAGCATCCAGATCACGAGACTTGGATTAGGTTCAAACTGCAAGCCTAAGAGTGTGCGCGCGCACACACACACTCACACTCATACGGGTAGCTGATTTAGCCATTATGCACGCCATTACTTTTGATTAATCATGTGTGATTTGTCCTTTTAAAGACAGACCTACTATCATTTTTAAAGCTAATTAGTGTTGAGCAGGCCTTGAGGGTTTATTCTCTCTTGGAAATAATGACTTCCTTCCTCCACAGTCATCATCTCTTTGCTGGTGTAGAATGCTTCATTGCTTTGTTAATTGTATTGGTCTGCGTTATGATATCAGCTGGAGAAATGGTGCTGGCTTTTTCTCAGTTGTTGCAACACTTTGAATGTGCCAAGTAGGCTCTGACTCTCTATTAATGGTAACTTTTGTCAGTTTTCTTGTGACGAATCTCTTGGGGCAGCTGTGTTCGCTCCTCCACCTGTCAGCTTCACAGTGATCAAAGTGCAGTGTGAGTCTGTGTGTAGAGAGATGATTAGGTGAGCACAGCTGTACTCTCCAGTGTTCTGATCCTGTAGCTTTGCCTCCTGACTGGGCCTGCAGCACACACGTACAGCTCATTCTGCTAACCCCGTCGGTGCACAAGGGTTACGTTCTGTAACATTCGTCTCACCCAAAGTGCCATCTTCTGTTCGTGGCAGTCAGTCTACAGGTAAACACGGCAAGGTGGTCCAACCGTTGCCAGAAGCAAGGCTCTGCTGTGCTGCTCTGCATCCATTTTTGTGATCACACCTTCGAGAGAAGTGGTGAGGCCAAACACAGCTTCTCTTGCTGCAATCAATAAGAGAGCGCAAAAAAAAAAAAAATGTGTGAAAATATACCAGTGTTGCAGCATCTCCTTACTTTTCAGCTTTTATCATCTTTTATTCATGTCTGCTTTCTTCTTAAGGCGTTTCAGGATTTATTTCACACCCTGTATTTCCATCACTTATTCACAGCACAATCACTGTGGCCATTATCATCAGTACTGGGTGGGCTAACCCTGACTGTAATGTTCTTCTTCTTGTTTCTTCTTGTGGCTTCATTGTTACTTTTTTCTAAGAAAGCAGACAGCGCAGGTTTATTTATGTAGTACGTAATAACAGTTTTTTATGAAGATACACAGAACACACGGTTTCTTATCTTATGTTTTTTTTTTAATGCTAGAAGGATGACTTTGTTAGAGCTTTTATGTGGCCACTGAAATTTACATGCTCCTCGGTGATTACTCAAGCATTTTCACCGTGGGTGTTAGTTTTTAGTGTCTCAAAGCTGTGCACAGTGCATGTATTACTTATTTGTAGCCAGAGAGAATTATCTCACTCTTATCTTTCAGTTGAAGCAACTTTTGTTGCTGAGCAGTTGACCCTATGGTGGACTGGTGATCCATCTAGGGTGTACCCCACCTCAAACCCTATGACAGCTGGTATGGGCGGTTAATAAAAAGTATTTTCAAGTCAAAAAAAGGTTGGAGCAAACTGTTTGGATTGGTATTCCCACCTCTGTTTGCCTCATGTCACTTCAATTTTCCTGCTTGGTGTGCATTCACTGCACATTGTGTCCCTTTAGACAACAGCAGCAATATGAAATAACCACAGCTACTTCTTGTGCTGCATTTGGTGGTATTTACTAAGAGAGTGCACATGTATCATAGCTTCAGTGTAACAGGATTACTGGCATTAAGCCTTTCTTTGCATTCTTTCTTACGCAGCCAAAGCTGCTGTATTAATGTGATCTGCTACAAAGAGGATGTTTCAAAGTATCTGTGAGGACACTTTTCCTTCAGTCCAGTCTCTCTGTATCTTGATGAGCAGAGTCCATTTAGCAGAATGGCGGCCTGGTAAGGAGACCACGTTGCTTGTCGTCAGTTGAGTTTCAATATGAGTTAACAGGATGTTTCAAAACACCAAAGTAAGGTTTTTGATGCACTTCTCTTTTTTTTTGGCTTTTGGTACAAAGGAGGTCCAGCTAAGTGATCTTCTGCTTACTCTGTATGACTCCTGAACTACTTAAAATTCCATTAGTGGAACCAGTTAATCTTGGATTCATGTTAACTCTGCTTGGGTTTAGCTTTTTGCATAAATATAGATAACAGGTCCTTTCCTGCAGGGTGGGTGGACACATCTTGTGAGTAATGGCTTTGGCAGTTTATAATCATTATGGGCTGTAATGTTAATTACACTGTCTGTACAGTGTCAATTAATGTGCGGCAGCAGATACATGTGTGTAAAACTGATAAAATGGTGTGCTTGATGTTTTTCTGTTTATATTAATTATTTTTCAAATCAGGGCGGCCCTGGTCACATATTCCACCCACATCACTTGTCATTACCTTTCTGAGCTCTGTAGCGTGCTTCTCATTTGTTCTGTGGTAAAGCTCTGAATCCTTGTCTAAAGAAGATTAAAGTTGTTGAGCAAAGCATGAGGCAAAATGTAGTGAATACTGAAAGGGGAGCAAAGATGGCAGTGCTGCTTCACGTTCATCCCCAGTGTTTATTTGGCTCGTCAGGACTGTGGGAGAACAAAGTGTGCCATCCTTTTATTTTTAGAATAGTTTGGTTAAAGGCTGTGCTGTGAACGTTATTTCTGTGATTGTATTAACTCAGACCTTACGCTGCGCTGTTTGTCTTGCAATGTCAGGCTGTAATGTGCAGACAGCTGAAGCGAGTGCCAGTGCAAGAACTGGAACAGTAGCAGTAAAAAGGACAAATATTCATTATATTATTTTCTTTTCATTTAAGGGTGAATGACACTAAATGGCCTATAACTATCTCTTATTAAAAGGCATGCATCTGCAAGGCAATATTCAGTTCAACCCTAGTTTATTAATTAAAGCATCTTTTTTGTAATATTTGAACTGCAGGAATTATGTTGCATAAATAGAGAATCAGTGTACTTGTCTCACTCGTCTTTGTAGCAGTCAGAAACAAGTGTTCCCTTCTTTCTCGAGGTATTGTTTTCAGTGTAAGTAATGCCTAACCTCAAGTGATGGGGGGGGGGGGGGGGATTCACAAAAGCTGGTCTTTAACTTACCTAACATGTCAAAATGACGGTGGATTCAGAAGTTTTCAGACCACTTCAAGATCTCCACATTTCTTCTTGTTTCAGACTCATAATCATAAAAGCATTCTTTTTTTTTTTTATTCTGTGTACCCTTACAAGCCACTTTATTGTGTCACCTGCAAAGAGGCAGGGAGACGCTTGGAGATCACTTTTCTGTCATCCGTCCGTCACACTTTCAGTATCTCAGTAACTGTGCAAAATATTGACTTTAAACTTGGAGGGGAGATACGTATTGAAGAGTACAGCTGCAGAGCACAAGAACTATAACCCTTCCTCCTCTTATACTGGAGTTATTGCCCTTTGTTTACTGTTTGAGCTTTCTGTCACGCTTTCAGTCTGTCACACTTTCCGTGTCTCAGTAATTGTGCAACATACTGAAGCCTTTGAGCAGGCCACACATGTTCTTTGTAACACTCTTGTTAGTTATACCTTGCTAGTACTGGGTTGGAATTACCTTTATTTTTCATGGCATAGATTTGAGGAGGTGCTGATATTTTGGTCCATGTTGACATGATGGCATCACACAGCTGCTGCGGATTTGTCTGCTGCACATCCGTGATGCTGATCCCTCATTCCATTACATCCTGAAGGTGCTCTGCTGGATAAAGATCTGGTGATTTGAGATCATTTGAGCTTTGTGACATGGTGGATTATCCTGCAGCCATCAGAAGATGGGTACACTGTGGTCATAAAGCATGGACATGGTCAGCAACAATACTAAGGTAGGCTGTGGTGTTTAAATGATGCTCAGATGGTACTAAGGGATTCACCACCTGCAGCCTGAACTGTTGGTACAAGGCAGGATGGATCCATGCTTTCATGTTTACACCAAATTCTGACCTACTATCTGAAAGTCACAGCAGAACTCAAGACTCATCAGACCAGACAACATTTTTAGTGAGCCTGTGCAAGTTGCAGCCTCAGTTTCCTGTTCTTAGGTGGCAGGAGTGGCAGCCGGTGGGGCCTTCTGTTGCTGATCCCCTCTGCTTCAAAATTCGATGTGCCGTACATTCAGAGATGCTCTTCTGCATGCCTTGGTTATAACAAGTGCTTATTTGAGTTACTGTTGCCTTCCTATCAGCTCAAAGCAGTCTGAAAGTTTTCCTCTGACCTCGGGCATCAACAAGGTCTTTTTTTTCAATGAGAACGGACGCTCACCGGATATTTTCTCTTTTTGTGGTTGTGTGGGAAAGTCCCCGTAGATCTGCAGTTTCTGAAAAGCTCAGATGACCCATTTTGGCACAAACAATCATGCTGTGTTCAGAGTCACTAAAATCACCTTTCTTCCCCAGTTCTGATGCCCAGTTTAAACTTGAGCAGGTCATTTTGATTATGTCTGCACTGAATAGCTGACGTGTGATCGGAGGATAAGCTATTTGCTCTAATGAGGAGTTTAACAAGTGTACCTAACATAGTGGCCATGAGTGGGAATAAATAATTAATTTTAAGAACATGACAAAATGTTGTTCTCCTGATGCACTGCATGCATGTTTCAGTCTTGAACAAACAATAATTTTAGGCTCAGTCATTTCTAACGTCTGTCAACACAGTACTAGGCCTGTCGCGATAAACAATAAAACAATTAATCGTACGATAACTTATATTGAGGTAGACAATTTTTATTTATCG
>JAVDPK010003040.1:167671-208601 GCA_034780415.1 Cichlasoma orientale | reverse complement strand
GCCGCATCATATTATAAGCCGCAGGCTTCAAAGCGCGTGAAAAAAGTAGCGGCTTATAGTCCGGAATTTACGGTAATAATACATCAGTGGATATTTGCAGTGTAGTTACATGTGAAATTCCTGCAACTAGTTATACAATGAATGCTCATTTTGTGTAAGTTTTTGTCTGATTTATTGATAGTCTACAAAATAATGATGTTTGAGACCAAACGAACAACAATTTCCCCCCTCAAATTACAGAATCCAGAAAAGCATGAAGTACCTATTAAAATTCTCAGCTTGTCTAAATGCTTTTCGTTTAATGAATAGACTTTAAGTGTAGATGTGTGAGTAGTACTTTTTTAAATTTCAAGTTTATCTAAAAAAGTTGTCTTCAAAGCCCAAATGGAAGGATATATAATTTAGAATTTAAAAAAAATCAGCTAGCCATAATATCTCTTAATTGTTTTCAACAACAACTTTAAGGTTTTAAAAAAGTGCCACATTCAGTGGTCCAGTATGGGATGGATGTAATCCAATGGCATTGGTCTGTTTTATTAAAAAACCTTAGGTCACAGAATGCAGGGTAATGGTTCATTGTTAGCTTACTGTGATGCTAAGTCTGTACTGAACTAGAAGGACCATATTTTTCAGTAAAGTCTGCAACATGCCAGGATCAAAAAGATAAAGTCTCCATTGATTCTGAATTTGCAGTTTCATGCAGTCAAACCACCCATCTTTGCAGTGGTCAGTCTCACTAGGTTAGACTATACAGCTCCATCTACTGGGCCATATTTTTTTTTTTCCAAATAAAGCAACAAACCTTGTGTTGTTTAGGTTGATAGGCACAGATGTAAATGAGGGGAAAACAGGATCCACTTGAAAGAGTTACACAAGTTGAAGCTTCGTCGGGAACTTCAGTAGTGTGGGACAAGTTTGTGTCAGATGTTTCTGTCTTTGGTGGTCTCGCAAACCTCACAAGTGACTGAATTGATGAGGACTGAATTTTAATATTTGTGTGATCATCCTTCACCTGTATGGGCGAAACCAATTCTCCTAAAGTGGTTTTTACATCAGCTTCTTATGCATTCTGCACACGCAAGAAAAGTTGTCGAAAGATAACCTGAAAGACGTTCAATTTTTTTTTTTTTCAAAGTTGCACATCATCTGACCTGTTGCCTGCCGCTACATCATCTCCTGCTCTCGTCGGTTTCTGCGTAACAGAAATCACATTTTTCAGAAGTGAGCATTAAATATGCAGACTAATGAATAGTCATCACGATGGACTTTCAGACCGCTCATGAAAGGAGGAAATGTTGTGAAAAGGCAGATTTAATCAACTCTACATTGATTTAAAGGAAGGCGGGAGAAAGGCTTTAAATTAGAGAAAAGAAATCAACAAGTTAATAATCTGTTAAATTTGTTTCCATCTCAAAGCTGGAACCGAACATCTGTTTTCACTGCATACTGCAGAGAAAAACTCCATGCTGGGATTAAAGTGTTTTTGTGGGATTTTTGTCAGTTTGTAACGTTAGCACTTCTCTCAAGTTGTTTTTCCACACCAAATGTTGATTTCACTCAGAGGTGACGCTTTATCCTTTCACCATAATTTACCTTCTGCTTTGATGGCGTCATTTATTATTCATCATAGCCTCACTAGTGTGTGTGTGTGTGTGTGTGTGTGTGTGTGTATATCAACAGTAAACAAATTTAAAAGGGTAAAATGTCAGCTCTGTTTTCCTGAGTAAATATACGATTCGCCTTAAGATAACAAGGCTTGAATTTGTCTTTCATGTTGCTCAGTAGAATAAAGATGAGGCGGAAAACACATTGGCGAACAAAGAAAATGCAGTAAATAAAGTTGGAGCTAAAGTATAGCAGGTTTGTCCGCGTGCATTAGCACAGATGATGACTTATTTATGTAGGGGTGCTGTGCCAGAGAGAATTATATCTGCAACATGATGAGAAGAAATGGAGTTGGGGTGTGAAGGCTCCTGTGTGATGAGAGTATTTCTTTTTTTTTTTTTTTTTTTCCCCTGCTGCTGGCTGGTTGCTGCACTTGTCTGATTGAACTGAGCAGTGCTGTTTATTTTAATAAGGGAGCTCTGCTGTTGGAGAGTTTTGCGTGTGCTCTCCACATCTACTCAGTTTGTCAACATATTAATTTTGCTGGCTAATAAAATGTACAACCCCAATTCCAAAAAAAGATGGGATGCTTTGTAAAATGTAAATAAAAACAGAATGCAGTGATTTATAAATGTCATAAACCCACGTTTTATTTACAATAGAATATAGAAACATATGAACTCTTTAAATTGAGAAAATGCACCATTTTTAAGAAAAATATTTGCTCGTTTTGAATTTGATTGCAGCAGCGCATCTCAATAAAGTTGGGACAGGGCCATGTTTACCACTGTGTAGCATCCCCTTTTCTTTTTTTTAAACAATAGCCAGTAAATATCTGGGAACTGAGGAGAGCATCTGCTGAACTTTTGGGAGAGGAATGTTGTCCTGTTCTTGACTGATTGAGGACTCTAGCTGCTCAACAGTCCTGGATCATCGTTGTTGTATTTTTAGTTTCATGATGCGTCAAATGTTTTCATTTGGTGAAAGGTCAGGCAGGTCAGTTCAGCACCCAGACTCTTCTAGAATGGGAGCATATGTTGTTCTCTAACCTGTGTATATACCCATCAGCATTGATGGTGCCTTACCAGATGTGCAAGCTGCCAGTTCCATAGGTACTGATGCACCCCCCATAACGTCAGAATGCTGATAACAAACAAGATGGTCCCTTTCCTCTTTAGTCCATGTTTTTCAAAAAGAACTTGAATTTCTAAATGATCTTAAGCCCAGAGAAGACTGTGGCATTCTGGATCATGTTCATATATGGCTCCTTCATTGCTTTAACCTACATTTGTGGATGGCACGGTGAACTCTGTTCACAGACAGTGATTCATGACAGAATCGTGCCTGTTTATAATGCAGTGCCAACTGAGGGCCCGAAGATCATGGGTAACCCAATATTGATTTTCAGCCTTGTCTTTTGCACACAGCGATTTCTCCAGATTCTCTGAATCTTTTGATGATATTATGTAAATGATGCATTATAATGAGATATTCAAAGTTTTCACAATTTTAAGTTGAGGAACATTATTGTGAAACTGTTCCACAATTTGTAGACAGTTTTTTTTTTTTGCCCATCTTCTGAGAAATTGCCTCCCTAAGATGCTCCTTTTATACCCAGTCATGTTACTGACCTGTTGCCCATTAATTTAATTAGTTGTAAAATGTTCTGCCAGCTGTTTCTTTTTAGTACCACTTACTTTTTTTTCCTACCCTGTCCCAACTTTTTTGAAACACGTTGTTGCATCAAAGTCAAAATGAGTTAATATTTTTCCTAAAATGATACATTTTCTCAGTTTAAGCATTTGATTTGTTTTCTATGTTCTATTGTGAATAAAATATGGGTTTTTAAAGTATGAGATTTGCATTTCATTGCGTTCTGTTTGTGTTTACATTTTATACAGCTTCCCAACTTTTTCAGATTTGGATTTATTTATACCCATTCTTTATGAGGGTAATAAATGGCACAGTGCATTTAAATACATTAAATTAAAAAAGTTAATAAAATGTAAAGTGTGTGTGTCCATGTCCTTTTTTAATTTTACTTAGTTTCTCATCTTTTGTGTTATAGGGTAATCAGAGACCTTTTCATTAGTTGTAATGGACTCAATCAGGTGACAGAGCTTGTCTACTTGGACCAGACACGCTCTTTCGCTTTGAAGGTGTTTGAGACTCTGATAATAGGCAGTGGAAACCAGCAGGCTGATGGGTTGCTTCAGGAGCTGGACAGTGCTGATGCTGAGGAAAGAGAGGCTGTCTTAGGCCTGGCTGAGGAACTGGGGCCCAGAGGGATTGGAGAGGGCACACAGAGTCTCAGCAAGTTCTATGAAGGCCTGAAGGAGGCATATCCACGACATAAGAGCCGTAGCGGGCAGGCCCGTGGACCAGGACGCAGCCGAACAGAGATCCACCTCCATGTTATCAACCTCTTTTTATGTGTGGCCTTCCTCTGCGTCAGCAAAGAGGCCGATTCTGATCGGGACTCAGCCAACGACTCTGAAGACACTTCAGGTTACGACAGTACAGCGAGTGAGCCTCTGGGTGGACGGCTGCCATACCTGTCCCCAGACAGCGTAGCCTTGCCCTCTAAAGAGCAGCTACGACGTGCTGCTGATGTTTGGTCAGTGTGCCGGTGGATCTACCTGGCCAGCCCTTTGTTCCAGAGACAGTTCTTCAGGCTGGGAGGACTGGATGTCTGCTTGCGCCTCATGGCCATGGTTATTCAGAAGCTCTCCTGTAAAACAAAGGATGGAAAAGCAAAGAAGAAGAGAGATGGTAAAGGGAAAGGCAGCCCTGAATCCACCGCTCCAGCCACTTCACTGGGACTGGAGGAGACTCCTCGCGATACATCTGAAACTAGCAGCACCAGTCCAGCTGAAGGAAAGACCAAAGATCCAGCAAAGAAACTCGAGGAAGAGTGGCAACTACAAAGTATTCGTCTCCTTGAGGCTTTGCTGGCCATTTGTCTACACAGTGCTAACTCAGCCCTGCAGAGGATAGAGCCTGAGCTTTCTTATCAGGTATGTTGAGCAATGTGTTTAATTAATTTATCCCTAAATATGTCAGCCACAAAATTAAATTAATTTGGTTTGGATTAAAATGAACTGTCTTGTTTCCCCTTGGTTATAGCTCCAGTCAGTGGAGGATACCCTGTTAGAGGTGAGAGACCAGCTCTCTCGCTCTGGGGTGGTGAACTCTGACCTTGCCATACCCCTGTTTGACTCTCTCCTGAGAGTGGCCTTGGCCGAGGTGTTGTCCTGTCCCGATCCCCCTGAGGAGAAGCCAGACAGGGTGAGTCCTGGCTTGGGAGAACCTGTGAGTGAAATTACTATAATAAATATTCTCCAGTTTCATGAAAGGCTTATATATCAAGAAAAATGTGCCTCTGCAGTGAGGTGCCATCATTGTTGATCACATTGAATCACAGAATAAAGCTTCTGGCAAAATGTTTCTCTATTAATCTTTATTTGTTCAGCTGAGTTCCGTTTACTCATTAAAGTTAATCTTTTTTGAAATCTCTTTTTAAAACTATTTGTTTTTGTTTGCACAATATGTGCCCATTTTCGCAATACTGCAAAAATCCTCTTTTTAGACCAACAGTTGCTTCCTGCCACAGCCTGCTGCTTATGTCACAGAGTGCTTGAACTGACCATATCAGGGCACTAACTGAAAGTTGCTATAAGTTAATTTATTCCCATTTTTCAGTTAGTATCGTGGTGGCCTGGGGGCTTACGCCTTTCTTGCCCCTGTGTCCAGTTGGCTCAATAACAGTTGTTACTTAAAAAAAAAAAAAAAATCTTAATTATACTTTCTTGCCTGCTGTTTCTTCTGTCTCTTGTGTGTTTTTAACAAATTCCAATTGCCAGTCCTCCTGATTTCAGCAACTTGGCAGAAGGAGAAAAAAAAGGGCAAATTTGAAGGTTTCAGGCAGGGGTGAGAGCCAGTGTTAGTAACTCATCATCTTCCACCAGCAGCCACTATTAACCAGTCAGATGGATAATTTCTCCATGCTTGAGGAAAAAAATAAATCAAAGGCTCATTCAAAAAGAGTGAAAATTGCACGTTTCATTTTGTTGCCTTTTTTCAGCAGCGTCAAGCATCTTTGTATGTACAGCGCGTGTTTGAGCGCCGTGGTAAAATACAAAGAGCAGTGGTGTTTGTTTAAGAGGCGAGCGTACAATGAGAGGAAAACCAAGTGTTATCAAGCATCAGTGCTGCTGTGTAAGGCCGCTCACACTATGTTGCTAAGCAGCTGTTATCAGCCTGATGTACAACAGAAACGGTGAACGTAAATAATTGTAGCCCTTGTGTGGAGCCGGCAGTTGATGCAGCCTCATTTTGAAACCCAGCGTGCTGCTGATGCTTCTTTGTTTTAGTGAATTTTACACTCCGCTGTCAGCCCTTCAAACAGACTTAATTTAATTAACATACTGAAAACTTTTTTTTTTTTAATCAGTTATCACACGTGTTGACAGTTTCTCATTTTTCTTAGTGCAGATGAGCTGCTTCAGCTCTCATCTCCTTAACAGTGCCACGATCATTGCAGGCTTTGTTAAACATGATTTAAGATTCACTAGCCCGCAAGACAGGATATAAATGTGTTTTATTTGTTCCTGTAAATAAAGTAAGCACAAATGAGATAGCCATCCACGTTTAAATGACTGGAAGTCGGCGTCTCCTGTCTCACAGCCCTAGATGTGTTTTCTTCACGTCTTAAAATGCCTGTCTGACTAAGCCTGTTCCAACACAGGAGGATTTAGCTTTTTATATAATAGATTTACCTATTTCCTAAGAGCTTAGTTCTTTCTCAGTGAGCATTGGCAGAGTGCGATGTTCACTTAACCATTACAAGTATGTGCTTGAAGCACCGAGATTAGTCTTCCACCGCAAAGTTTGTCCACTGAATGAGACTGTTATTTTAAAATGTTCGCCCGCAATTAAATATAAAAGCTGCCTCATATTAGTTTCAAAGGAACAGAAGTATGTGTTACTATAAGCCTCTTTGAACCAGGAAATTGTTGAGTGTGTGTGTGGGTGTGTGTGTGTTTGCCTTCATGCACATATGATGACTGTTCATGTCGAGGAACTGGGGATGTGTGAGCGCCTTGCAAGTCAGCTGATATTCGTCTTATGACCAAAAATCTTGTACTTTCTTTCCCCCCATTTTTGAGGGCAGTTTATTCACTGCATCAGGCATGACACTCCTCGTCACGCCTTTTACATTTTATCCTAAAATACTCTTGATCAAGGACCTTTTTTTAAAAAAAAAAAGATTGGGTAAGCTCTTGCGAAAGCAATCTTATCTTACAAACTCCTTGAAAGTTAACCAGCTGTTGAACTTGGATTCTATTTGAAGTGTATGGGAAATTCATGAGTTGTTTTTTTTTTTTCCCCTTTTCTACCCTCCTCTTTCTCTGCCTCGCTCTTGCTCTTGCTCTTTCACTCTCTTCTTGCCAGAAACTCCAGGTGTTGGCGGAGGGGGCGGCCCCAGCGGGCGATCTGTCTGAGGAGGTGGACGAGGTGCAGAGCTGCGGCGGCAAGCCCCCAGGGGAGGAGGAGGGCTACGACGCCGACAGCGAAAGCAACCCGGAGGACATGGCCAAGCAGGAAGAGGGTAGGCCCACGCTTACTACCACACAACTACACACGCGCTCTTATTCTCACTTACTCCTCTTCAAGCATCCATGGCTGCTGCGCATACCTCACCACTTCACATATTATTGCAGAGGCTGGTTACTTGAATAGTTTACACGAACAAGTCTTATTACTATTCACTGCATATTCATTTTTCAACCCTCAGCTTATTTTAAGAATGATGCAAATCATTTTTACGTCACGTATTTGTCTCTTTTGCATTTTGTTTTTACTGGCGATAACAACAACACACTAAACGTAATGGATTGAGGGGTCATGTGACAGTTATAACCTCTAAACCAGCTGATTTTTAGTCTTGGGAAATTTTGTTTCTCACGCTGTCAGCTGTTTATTAAATCTTTTTGCTGAATGATTCATCACTACTGCAGTTCTGTGCATTTACTGAAATATTTTGCTTAATAACGTCTTGGTTTTTAGGCTTTTTTCGGTGCAAATACACATGTAGACAGTAACTTTTATGTTAAGAAAGAAACCATCCTCCTTTGGTGTGCTGTGGAGGATGTGTAGCAATAAACAGTGGCTAGTTTTAATGCACGCGTATGACACAGCAGAAAATGTTTTTGAACCTCTTGTGTCAGCTCTGTTTTGCTGCTCTGGCCTTAGAGATTCAGAACAGAGCCCAGTTACACTATTTTTACTTGATCCCCTCAGAATAAAGTCATTGTTTTACGTTTTACAGATGCAGGCAGCTAAATTCTTTGGCCTCATGAGCTGAATCTTGTGACTTAAAGTCTCCCTCAGATGGAAATTTTAACTTCTCGGAAAACTCTTCTGTCATGACAAACAGAGAATCTTTAACCTGAAGTCATATTGAGCGAACCAGCTCCAACTGATGTAGTATCAGTCATTCGGCAATTATCCTTATCTTAAAGCAATCTCTACACTAAAAATCCTTTTGCGATGGTAGGTAGATCATCTTAAGTAACTGAGCACAATCACCAATGACTGCTCCTTGTTTCATACTGAATTAAAACCTATTTTTTTAACATAGGATTACAGTGGATGAATTTAGTAGTTCTGCTTTCAAAATTATAAAATATTTAATCATGAAGTTGTTAATTCCTTAGTTTCTCTCCTCAAGCTTTTCTCTTTTTGTCCAAATTGGCTCCAGCAGCTGTTTCTCCTCACATTTCCTGGTCTCTTAACTGCATTCTCACAGCTCCAGCTCCTTGTGTTTATTTGTCTGAGGTTAATTGAAAGGATAAAAAACATAAACATAGTTAAAAGTGACATGAAATGCATACTGTGGGCTTGCGGCAATTAAATTTACCCACAGACCAAACGCAAGCCTCCGCACAATGTGCTATTGAGGCAGACAGGGATGACAGTTGGTATGTGCCTTTTAGTTTATATTTACTGAAAGCAATATGTGTGTGCAGACGTGTGAGTGGTAGATTGTAACAAACTGTGTAGCAGTGCATAAGAAGACGACCAAGCTTCATTAATTAAAAGGAGTTCCTAGCAGCCATGCGACAACCTGCTGGACTGCTGTCCTGGAAAACATGAGGGAACTCCCATGCAGCACTGAGGCTGAGCACAGAACTGAGGCAAATTCATTTTTATGCACTGCCTCCAAGAAACCAAAGGAGGGAATATCTTTGGATCATCACACTGTTCAAGGAGCACAAGGCGGCAGATTGTGCCCGTGTGAGACATTTTTTTAACGCCCCCTCCCACCTGTGTGCCAGTCTCTTGTTGTGTCTCTGATCTTCCTCTGTTGGGTTTCTTAGGATTGAAGGTGGAGTCGACCGTATTGCGTGAGTTTGCGGCAGTGCCAGACGGGCCCGGGCGAGGCGTCCTCCTTTTCCCAGAGATCTGCACAATGGAGCTGCAGCTTCTCGCCTCCAGCTCCCCAGACCTGGAGGTTCTGAGTCATGTGTTTCACAGCCTGCTCGGTGCAGTACACGCCAACCGGCACAATGCTGCCTTGCTTTACGACCAGGTCCCTCTAACCACTGTTTTCTCTTTGTGCTACTCTTAACCACTTCCAATATTTGTCTTGCTTTACAGCTGTGGTCTGAAGAAAATGACTGACTCCTTTGTTCTTGTTTTCCCAGGGAGGAGTCAAAACTATCCTATCTGGCTTTCACAACATTCTCAGTCAGACAAACCCCTCGTTTGCAGGTTTGTTTTTCATTCTGCCTTATTTTTATCTTATCTGATCTAAACAGATATTTTTCATGTGTGGCATCTCATGGGGATTATAAAAAAAAAACAAGCTCTCTCTGTTTGCTGTTTTCCTGAGATTTTTTCTGCTTCTGACATTTCAGCTGGGTCCCCTGGGTTCAAGTGTCATGTTTTATCATTGGTACTTTTAGTAGTTCTTAGGCAGTCTGTACCCAGTGGGCTTCTTTAGAATTTAAGTTGATCTTATTTGACATTATAATATCATGATGTCCAAAATCTAAAGGAAAAACAAGTTGAGTGTTCTCTCTTTGCGGTGTTGGTGAGCTTTTTGCAGGGGATATTTTGTCAGACAATTTGTAATGGCTAAAGAATCAAATACAACATAGATTACATTCAGAATTTTTGAAAAATCTTCCTTTTAACTGTATATTTGAATCATAAGTGTACTATGTCTCTTCTTCTACTTTTCATTTATTTTCTGTTGCAAGAAATTATCATGTTTTTTGGCATTTTTGCCCGTGTTATTCCGGTGCCCGCCCGCCCAAGTGGATGATAACTGTTTACGTAAGCCGCTCTTCATTGGTCTACCTTCAGATTGCCAGACTGTGCTTGTGGAGCTGCTGGTTACCATGGTGAGCCAGCGGATCACAGCTGAGGAGCTGGCTCTATTGATTCGCCTCTTCCTGGAGAAGATCCCACCTACTGTAAATAGCAAACTCCTATCAGTCACTCAACAATGTGCTGTTTGCTTACGCTCATGGTGTCAGACACTGATGTCTTGTGCTCACTGCCTGCATGCTCTTTTTTTTTTGTTTTGTTTTTTTTAAAGCAGGAACAAGAATCTATTTTAGCACACAGGCCTTTCACCCCCTCTTCTCACTTCTTGCTTCTTTAAAACTTATCAACACATAATGCTCCCTTAGGCAACTTCATTCTATGTACGGTACAGTTAACACCAAAGCGTGCAGAGCGGATGCAGTGCTGCAACTTATTACCACACGTCTGCGTTTAATTGGAATTCAGACATCTCTCAGAACAGACCACCCGAACACGGCATGTTACCTTTATCGTCTACAACAGTGACACACGTCATTGGCTGCAATTGCCACACACACAACTGAATTACTTTTTTTTTCACTTGTATTTTTCATGGCTGTGTTGCTTCTTTCAGTATTCTGCAGGTACCCGCTGTGGCGAACCCTTGTGAATGAGAGCAGCTGAAAATAGCTTTAACTTTAGGCCTAATTGAAAAAATTGTAAACAGGCAGATTTTAGCATTTTCTTTATTAAATTTAAAATGAGCATCTAAATGATTCTCCCATTTACTTTGTTACCTCCTAGGAAATTTTACTGAAGGGCATCTTACAAATCGTCGAAGCCAACATGAACATCGAACCTCTACACTTTCTGAGTTTTCCGATAATCCTTGGGGCTTTGACTCCGGGAGGGTTTTCCCCCAGCTCCAGACAGAACTGTGCTGCCGGAGGGAAGAGTGTTGGTCTGCTCCGGAAAGGCAAACTGTCTCCAGGCCGCAGGGAGGGGGAAACTGAATACCGACCAAGCCACCTGCATACCTCTCCCTGGCACATCGCCCCTCTCCACTTGCCCTTAGTTGGGCAGAACTGCTGGCCCCATATGGCCAGCGGCTTCAGTGCTTCTATGTGGCTGAGGGTGGCCGAGCAGGAAGAGAAAGACGGAGACCAAAACAGGGGTGGGGCGGAACTCCTTCACCAAGAATCTTTTGTGCATGATGCCTGTAAACATGAACTGTTTTTGAATTTCTCTTCTTATTGTTTTCCAGAAGGTAACCCTCCTGCAGCTGAGCTGCACCATGCCTCATCTCAGGCTGGGACAAGATTATTAGAGGAAGGCCTCATTCATATTCTATCCATGGGCTCCAAGGCGCTGATGCTTCAAGTGTGGGCAGACTTCTCTACAGGCTCTCTCACTTTTAGGTGAGCTGCTAGGACTACACTCTCAAAGAAGTGAAAAAAGAATGTCATTACAGTAACTGGTCCAGATACTGGGTTAGGCTATAAGAGAGCAGTGATAATTATACTCTGCTTAGTAGTATAATTTAAACTGGCCAGCATGGATTTACTTACACATAACAAAAACAGACAACATTTAACAGAAACAGTCTCATATACCAACAAAATCTTTCTTAGTTCTTTTAACCAAAATATATGATTTTAACTCAACGTTTCTTCAGTTCAAGTTTGTTTTTTGATCTTTTGAGTTGACTCAGTGTTAAATGAATCTAATTTAGTTCTTTAGTTTCAAGATTTATTTTAGTCCTTCAGTTTTAAGTTTTTAAACCTGTTTTTAACTCAGATGAAATAATAAAAATAATAAATGTTTACTAACAGCTCTTCATCTAATGTGCACTGTACACCATGTGACCTGGGTTACATAATGCACCTCTTTTTCACAGGATTTGTATAGACCCAAACGATGAGATAAAAGCAGGGCTGTTGGCACAGGCAGACTCAGGTGAGGGAGTGCTCAGTGGGGGCCAGTGGCAAAACCTTGCCCTCACTTACAGCCAGCAGCCGGAGGGAAAGAAAAACATCCATGGCCGTGTGGTTGTCTGGGTGTCTGGCATCTGGTGAGGAAATCTGACTGAAATGTAAGCTGTTTTTTTTTTTGGCTTGGTTGGTCTGATAAGTAATTAAAATTCAGTCCAAACTGCCAATCTCTTTAGGAAATGTGAGGTTTCTTTGGACTACACACTACCCAGAAAGTCCAGTTTATCATCTGACAGCAACAAAACCTTCTGCATGCTGGGCCACTGTATGCCATCCTCAGAGGAGATGATGAAACAGGGAAGACGCTGGAACATGGGCACTGTGCTTCTCTTCAACGGTAGGAACCCCATTAACTGAAAATACGTGTCCATAATATCTTACTATTTGAATTGTTTAACTGTCCTCGGTGCTGCTCTCTGGTGGCACGTTGATTACCACCTTCATTCTTACAAACAGCTGTTTGTAACTGTTTAAATGCTTTATGATGCATTTGTGCTTTAAAGGCGAATCCAGCTGTAGAAGGCTGTCTCTGGTGTGGTGTGTGGCATGCTGTGGATTCTCAGCATTCTCTCAGGAGGCGTACTCAATACTTCTCTTGTTGCCTCTAATTGGCTGTGAATGCCTTGCATCTAGGTGCTCTCAACCTGTGAGCCTGACTGATGTGTTTAGACAAGCTTAGGCTGGTTGGAATTCATTGTGTGTAGCAGGTTCTTTTTCACAAAGAAGGACTAAAGGTATCAGGGGAGAAAAAAATGTTCAGGACACCTCAGGAGTCTTGCATTGTGACTCGTGTGTTTATTAAATTGTGGCGTATTAGTGTAGTCATATAAATCATTAACTGTGAGTTGATTCATACTACTTTGGATTCCTCACAAATCTATTTTGCAGTGAGAAAGTCGGATTAGCATTTTATTAGACTCCCAGTGTTTAAGATGTTTCCCTGCTCTTTCAGGGTCTAGAATAGGATCTGAGGAGGCCTTCTACCTGTACACCAGTGGACCAGACCTCACCTCCATCATGCCCTGCAAGTACGGCAAACCGAGTGTAACATTCTCCAAGTTTGTCACCCAGGAGGGTCTGAAGTGTGAGCATGTGAGAGAGATTCTAATGAAGAGCAAGGATGTAGACACAACAACTTTAGTCGTAAGTCTTTTTTTTTTTTTTTATAACTCATTATCCGTGTCACAAAAAGTGTAATTATGAAATGAAGCCGGAAAATAAATGTTGCTGTTTGTTCATCTCTTACTCAATTCCTGCATGCCAGCTGCCGAACCCTGTACTTATGCAGGGTGATTCAAGTGCTCTGTAAGCGTAGCAAATCCCCCCCTATGTCTCATTTATTGTTTCATTTCACGGTGTATGAGTAATGTGCTGTTCCAATTAGCTGTCATTAATGATATTGCATGGTGGGAAGTAATTTGTCCCAAATGAAAAAAAAAAACTATTATAGTTAAGCTGCAGCTATTTCAGTGAGACTGAAAATAGTCTTTCTGCTATTAAGTGGAAATTTCTGTGTTGATAATAGCCATGCTGAATAAAAATTGAAAATAAAGGCGTAAGATGAGAAGAATAAATGTTTCTCTATTTTCTTTGTAACTTAATGTAAAATCTGACCAAGCTTTGCCTTGGTCTGAATCTGAAGCCTACCAGAGGATAGTTTTCCTCTTTACTTAAACAAAAAAAGTACTTTATATCTATTATCATAAATTATTAGAAGTATCAAGATGACAGATTTTACCTTAAAAAATGATTGTGTGCATTGTGTTTCTGCACAGGAGAGCTTGGCTGTAGTGTACGCCCCCAGCTGTCCGAGAGTCTACACAATTTATGAGCCTGTAATCAGACTGAAAGGTCAAGCAAAGACGGTGGTTACCCAGCGGCCCTTCAGCTCCAAAGAGGTGCAGAGTGTTTCCCTGGAGTCCACTGCTCTCAAAGCTCTGCTCCCCACTGAAACCCAAGGCCTACAGAGTGTCCTGCACAAGATTGGAGGAACTGGAACTTTTGTCTTCCTCTTTGCACAGGTGGGATGATTTAAACGTCCTCATAAATACTGAAGCTGTAGGCTCAAAGACTAGAAGGGTCAGCTTGTTATAAAGTGTTTCTGAAATATTAGATGTGTTCCAGGCAGGTCACACGTGAGGACAGAACTTGTATAATGTGTCACCCTCAAAAATTGATGGCAATTTGTAGAAGAAAGAAGGCCTTTGGATGAATTACCTCTTTTTGTATTTGATTAATTATGCTGCAGGCCAACTGATGAGGTTACCAGGAGTTCACGTTCATTTATAAAGAAAATGTTTGATATTATATTGTGCGTCTGGGACATCTCAGTAACGTGTGTGTGTGTGTGTGTGTGTGTGTGTGTGTGTGTGTGTGGTTTTTTTTTTGGGGGGGGGGGGGGGGCTGTGTGAAATGATGCACCACATAACTCGCCCTCAAGCTCACTTTCTTTTCTTCTCTGTCTCTCACCTCTGGCACTGTTGTGTCCAGACAGTGGAGCTCAGCGACTGTGAGAAGACCCAGGCTCTGGCCCTGCAAGTGCTGCTATCGCTGTCCAAATTTAACCAACACCGCATCCACGAAATGGACTGTTACCATGGTTACTCCATGATCCATCAAGTCCTGATCAAGCCCAAATGCATCGTAGGATATCATATGTTGAAAGTGAGTCACACCTTGAACTCTGTCTTCTGTCCCTGCAGCCTCGGCTGATGCAGCGCAGTAAAACATATCCTCCCATCACTTGTTTCTGCCATGAATCTGATCCAGCCCAACACAGTGGTGCCTCTCTGAGCCGGTGTTGGTGACCCCGCTGTTACTTGACCCTCTGGCTGTGTCTGTAATTGAGCTGTGTGATGGCTCTGGCTGAAATGGATTCTGTCTGACTTGATGAAACACTGAGCTCCTGCAGAGTAACACAGCAACTCTGATTGCATTTGTCACTTTAGGCTTTCACGTCCTGCATTGTATAGCATAGAGCTGCACTGATTAGTGACATTAAACACCCATAATCAGTCCTATATAAAAGGGACACGCTGTGCCACACTTGTTATTAGTTCCCAATTATACTTTCCTCTTCATGCTGTAAAAGAAATCAAATTCTGGAATCTCTCCTAAAACTCTGGTAGTTACATTGTTAACCTGTATCAGAAGGTTAAACTGAGTGTAAGACTGCAAGCTTCTATTTTATAGTACTACAATCTACCAGAGACATAAAGGACTGCAAGATTTATAACCACTGCAGTGAATCTGGTCACAAATGATATTCTTTGATCAATACAGGCAGGCCTGCTCGTGGAGTAAATGGAATTAGTTTTGACTGAGCTGACTGAATGATAAGCACTTCAAAAATTTCATGGAGAATATATTGATTTTCCTCCCGCATGAGGTTCTGCACTAGTGATTATCAATATGTTGAGGTATGTTTCTGATGAGAGTGAACAGTGCTCTGAGAGTTATTATTACAGAAACCCTATAGAAGCAGCTGCGTTTCTGACTGCCACATTCTGTCTCCCTAGACTTTACTTGATGGGTTTTGCAGTGGACCCATCCTCATCCTCGGGGAAGATGGTCAATTCCGTTTGGACACGGAGTCGGTCGCCGTGGTGCAGGATTTAAGGCTTCTCTCTGACATTCTGTTGGACTGGAAGATCTGGGCCAAAGCTGAGGTAAACACTACAGTTAAATCTAACTCCAGCACACTGGTCTCGCTTACCGCTAATTTATTAAATTCCATCGTTTCGGTCTGACCGGCATTCATCAGGTACAAAAGCAACATCCATGTATTCACACACATACACACACATGCACACATGGGCGTGGTAGTGGGGGGGGGGGGGGAGTGGACGTGACTACCCAGGGCCCAAGAAGGGAGAGGGGCCCATGAAAATTGTGTACTGGCATGGACAGGGGCCCACTGACAGTGAGAGTGTACAGGGCCCAGAATTTGCTGCTACACCCCTGCATGCACATCCACCAGAAAAATTTGAATCATCCAATCAGAGCATACTGGCTGATGAACATTTTGCCCATGTGTGCCATTAATCAGATGATGATACTGATTTAAAAAAAAACATGAGTGTAACAAAAATAATTGCAAGTTTACAACCTGTAAATGTGTTGTTTTTTTTGTTTTTTTAACAAAACCAGTCACGTAATTACTTTTATTTAAAGAGCATTTAAATCAAAAAGAAACTGTAACATTACACCGAGTGAAAGTTCATCCTTGGATGAGGATGTCTGTAACATAAATATCCAGAAATCCTCTCTTCTTCTTCTTCTTAATAACAAGTCATGGTCTCTGCCCCCCTGCCCTTAACAAAGGCATACAAAACATGATGAACTTTCAATGAGCTACATTTCTAATGCTGTTTGTCCAACATCTGATCATTCATTTTCTTACCAGACTTCAAGGTACGGTGGTAAAGAAAGTAGGAAAGTAGTTTTTTTTTTTGTTTTTTTTTTTTGAACTTCTAAATGATTTTTCTGAATCTCTGCATTTCTGGTTTTTCCCATGATCTGCTAATTTATTAATATCTTGCCCTGATTGGGGGGGCAGAAGGCTTGAAGCATTTTCATCTAATGATGAGCGCATTCGAAATTCATACACTTCAGGAGTGACCATCGGTGGCCATAGTCATTGGTTTTTAGTTTTCACCACGTTCTCCCCAACAATGCCCAGAGCTTCTACAGAATTTTAAGGGTTTATGTCCTGGTGAGGCCAGATGTTTTGGGAGGAAGCACGAGTTGGTGGTTACTCCTGCGGTCTTTCTGTTCAAGCTTAAGTGTTTGTGCTACAGGTGATATTTTTAAAACCAAAGTGTCAAAGTCCACTGCGATTCCTGTCCAGGACTGTTTTTCTTTGAAGGCGAGTGTCGGCGCTCTGAACCCAAGCGTCATATGATGAAGATCATTTAATATTTATACCTTTTCGTTGTTATTTACTGTTCGTGTTAGTGCGGAGTGTGGGAAACGCTGCTCGCTGCCTTAGAGATCCTCATCAGGGTTCACCACCCTCATCAGGTCTTCAACATCCGTCAGTTCCTCAAGGCCGAAGTAGTGCATCGCTTCCTGCTCGCCTGTCAGGTGTTACAGGTAGGTCCCTGCCATAGAGCTGCTGTCACATTCCCTTCCTCTTCTCTGAGTCTTTTTTTCTTAAAAAAAACAAACCAAAAACAGCGTGTTTGTTTTAAGGAACATCGGGATGAGCATCTCACAGCGATCCCGCAGGAAGTGTGTTTGTCATTCATCAAAATCATCCAGGAAGTACTCGGGTCTCCTCCGGACATGGATCTGCTAAAACTGATCTATAACTTCCTGCTCGCTGTTCACCCACCTACCAACACCTACGTCTGCCACACTCCATCCACCTTCTACTTCTCACTGCACATAGGTGAGGAAGCGGTGCAGCCGAACGCAGCAGCACCTCCGTATCAAAGAGCCATTAATTTAATGCACTGTGTTCCTTTGTCTGTCTGTCAGATGGGAAGCTGTACCAGGAGAAGGTGCAGTCCATTATGTACCTGAGACACTCCAACAGTGGAGGAAAGTCTGCCAGCAGCTCTGTGGTGTCGCTCTCCCCAACTGTTTTTGCTGATGCTCCCCAAGATGGTACGGCTGCTTCAACTAAACAACACTGACCTTAATGCACTGCCAGTACCCTAACACAGTACATAATTAAATACAGACCTCAGGTTGTTGCTTAGAATGATATTAGAAATTGAAAGCTCAGCAGTGCTTTTATGAGACTATGTGCCTCTAACAAGGGAAATTTGTTTAACATGTTTAGTGCTGTATCAGCCTGATTTTTTTTTCTTCCTTTCTCTCTGTGATGAATTGGTCTCAAGTTTTATTTGAAGAACTTAATGTAAACATCATTACTTGTGGGGAAAAAGCTGATGCATGAAGATTAGTTCATTATAGGACTCCCTCCCATCCTCCTCTACTGTTCGCTTTTAAAAGACTTAATCATGCAGCTCGACGTAGTTCTAACAGAGCCGCTCGTTATCAAATTTTTTAGTATAAATATTACCATATCATTTTACCTCTGTTGACGCAGCTTTTATTGTTCTAGGTTTTACATTTATGGGCCCCATTTTGTCATCACAGTGTTGCTTTTTGATTTGTATCATTTTCATTTTTAGTTAAACACTTTGATACCTTTAGCGAAGTTCTACATTAAAGAGTGATTTCTACAACATTTTGTGATAAATTCAACAGTACAAGAACAGTTTCCATTTCCTGGACCAGCCCTGTGTAAACATGATTTGTGTGCTGTCTCCACCACATTTAGATGCATTGTTCACTTTTATGATTCTGCTCTGTTACATTATGGGTGTTCATCGCAGCCCACGGGTCTATCAACATTTGTATTTGCACTTGAAAGTGTTGTACAATGTGCGTGCATACAAATAAGGTCCTCTCTGGCCTTTAGTTGAAGCATTTCTCTTATGTTTTCCAGGCCATCTCCATGCTGCTTCCCTTGAACACGGAGGTGATGAGCAGTCATTACGCGCCCCTAGTCTGGGGCCGTCTCCATACTCCTCACCTCTACTGACGCCTCGACTCGGACATGGCAGCTCAAACGAGGCAGGCGAAGGTGATGTGGTCTCCCTCGCCACTCAGCAGGCTCTCGGAAGCACAGAGACACTCAAGAAGGGTGGAGGTGACGAGCAGCTCCTCAGCAGCTGTGAATCTGCCAAGACAATCTGTGAGGACAAGGACGCAGGTGAGGGAGCAGCCCCGCGCACCCCATCCATCAGTGTGGAAGAGGAAGCGGCGGAGGTTGACAGCCTGACAGAGGGGAGTGTCGGGGTGGCAGAGTCCGAGGACAGGCTCGAGTGGGCCAGTGACGAGGCACCGCGCCGCCCTGACAGCCTGAAAGGCATCCAGTCCTTCCAGAGGAGCCACAGCAATCTGGCCAGTCTGGGTCTGGCCTTCCCAGCTCCAAATGGCTCGTTGACAATCAGCCGGTGGCCCACTGCAGCTGACCGGAGCTCCATGCCTGAAGACTGGGAAAGTTACACCTACTCTCCCGGCTATGAGAGGGCCCATAGCAAGACTGAGTCTAATGACAAGTATGTAGTTCTTCTTAGTATGGCGGCTTGTTGTCCAGTATACTGTGAATCAAGAAAATACAGGACATTTTCAGTGCTCATTATCATAACTAATTACAATATTCTTTTATGCAGCCCATTCCAAACTTAGTGAGCAACAGTTTATCTAAATCCATGTCCATGCGGGTTTAGCTCTGAATCTATCAGCAGAAAAGTCGCACGTCTGATAAAGACCAGAGTCGGGATTTGCATAATCTTCATAAAGCATTTGCTTAGAGTAATAATCCTCAGCCAACTGTGACAATGATTTGTACTTCAGTGATCGTTTCAGCTTATTCCTCCTTGTCACCTGCTAACTAAAGCTTAGATGTTTTTTGTTTTGTTTTTTTTAATAAAAGGTTCTTTGTAATTTTTCTGTCACTGAGTGTGTTATCAGGCACAATGTGGGTTGTCTGACATTTAGATATTGTTTTTTGTTGATGAATTTCAAGCAATGCTGAAAACTTTCAAGAAAAAATTATGTGGTAGGCATTTGCTTCATAATCTGACTGATACGATTTAGCTGCTCCGACAGTGTTTATGGAAATCTGTGTTTTTAACAAGCCCTGTTTATGGGCTGAGGTTCTGTTTGTTCACTGGTCAAAATCTTCACTTCTGGCCGATGCAGGTTTTAATGGCAGAGTACAACACATCCATTCCCCGTCATCAATCAAATTTCTATACTACTATGATGCTAATTTCATTTTATAGATGCATTATAGATTAAATTCAACACTCTGTCTGTGCTCTCCCTTCTTGATGTCATTTTGAGAGCACCGTATGAGGGAATTGGTGTTGTGGTTGCACGTGCACAGTAGCTTTAATGTTTTGTGTTTCTTAGGTCCAGCACAGAGGATTGCCTGGTTCTGATCTGCTGTGGGCTCTATGATCTTCTGAGGGGTGTCTTGCTACTGTTGCCTGACCTCATGCTTGAGGAGGTGATGGACAAACTCGTCCAGCCGGAGGCCCTCATTGTCCTGGTCAATCACTCATCACCGCTCATCCAGCAAGGAGTCATGAAGGTTGGATTCTCCTTTGACACGCCTGACGTACTGTAAAGCGGGGGGGGGTCTGATTCTGCACAGGAGTTCATTTTTACCTCGGTCAAAGTAATCTGCACAATACTGTTGCCTATTGCAGGATATTTTGGCTCATTGCCATTCCAACAAGTCATATTTACACATCAGTTTTGTGCTGTTCAGCAAGGCCTTTTTTTCTCGGATATCACTAAGATAACACGGAGCTTTTATAGAAAGCTGGGAACAGCTTGGATAGGCTGAACGCTGCTTTTTTCTTTAATGCTAGCAAATCCCATCAAAACAGTAAAATCAGTAACGCTTTTGTCACTGAATAGCCTTTTGTTTTGTTCTGGTTTTTGTTTTGTTTAAATAATTATATAAACGAGGTGGTTACTGCAGTTAAACTACAAATTTCCATTTGTAAATCACCATTAACTTATAAATGAAAAGCCTTACATTCAGCCCACTAATTTACTAACAGTTAGTCCAAAATGATCTGTGCATATCCCTCCTAAATGCTGACACACATGTGGTTCCTGTGGAGCATGGAGGCAGTGCTACAACTCAAGTTTGAGAGGCAAAACGGTGCAACAGCTGTTGTTGCAACAAATAGGAGAATTGCTAATGGAGCTTTGACTGGCTGGCATAGACGCAGCATGCTGCTTAGTATTTAAGTATCTGTAGTCTGCAGACATGTGCATAACAAATGAAAGTACATGCTTAATGTCTGAATTTAAATAAACACCTTTATCACTGGCAGGGACCATAGTTTGGTTAAATGGCATGCACATCTTATAAGACGTTTTAGGACTGTACTCCTCTGTACTGACAGGCATTATTTATTGTCCTCCTCTCTCCTAGCTGTTGGATGCCTATTTCAGCAGAGCTCTTAAGGAGCAGAAGGAGAAGTTTCTCAAGAATCACGGCTTCTCACTGCTGGCTAACCAGTTATACATCCACCAAGGCAGCCAGGGGCTCCTTGAATGCTTCTTGGAGATGTTGTTTGGACGGCCGGTGGGCCTGGAGGAAGAGTGAGTCCAGGGACAATGCATATCGTCCACTGCACCACAGGCTCATGATTGTATATTAATATGTATAGAATTGTGTGCAGTATGAATGATGTTTGATGCAAACATATTTCTGCATGTTGTGCTGCATTGTTCTTGTATTTCTTTCTAGTCTGGACTTGGAGGAAATGGAAAATATCTCACCCTTCAGAAAGCGCTGCATCATCCCAGTGTTGGGTCTCATTGAGAACTCCCTCTATGAGAACTCCTTGGTGCACAACATCCTGTGTATGCTGCTGCAGCTCATCAATGCCTGCCCCAAGCTGGCAGACATCCTGCTAGACCACGGACTGCTCTACGTGCTTTTTAACACCCTCTCTACCCTCAATGGCATGGAGAACGGGTACGGCTGCCAGAACCGGGGATGATTCATTCGCACACCTCCATGGGTTCATAGCTTTTGTGTTGAACCTTTGAGCCAAGAATTAAATCATTAATCCTCTTATTGTTGGTTGATCTGGCACATGTGAGTGGTAGACTGACTTCCTGTGCTTCATATTTTCTTGTTTTTCTTGTCCTGCCTCTGTAGTATTCCCTTGAATGACTACAAACTCCTGGTGTGTGACATCCAGCAGATGCTTGTAGCTGTGACTATTCACTCCTGCAGCTCCTCTGGGTCCCAGTACTTCCGCATCATCGAAGACCTCATTACCTTGCTGGGTTTCATGCAGACCAGCAAGATGCGTCGCACACAGGGTGAGGACCGGAGTTCAATACACATGCAAAAACACATCGGTCTTGTCATCTCCCATGCTCTGCAGTCGTGGATGATATCAAGCTGTCAAGCATGGCTACAGAAACAAATAGGGCTGTCACTTCATTATCTCCATCTGCAGAGTGGAAACTCATTTGAGAAATATCTCCCATTTTCATCTCCCCACCAAATGGTTTTCTCTCATTTTTCCCTTTATTTGCTCTCTGAAAAATATCTCTCCCTCCTCTTCCCCATTAGCACTTATTTCCTCACTATATTTATGATCTGATATCATCCTTCTGTGATCACAGGAGCATTAGAATGGCTTTATGAGTCTGTACCTTTTTTTATTTTTGGTTATTTTTCATTTCAGATATTATACTCAAATGTGTTATTGCCATCGCGGGGTCCCGTGCAAAAAAACATTTTTGTATTCTTATCCTCAATTTCTCTTAATTGCACAACATTTTGCAATTTGCTCACTTCAACTTAATGATTGTGTCCTTGTTAATGAGGTGTGTGTGTGTGTGTTCATCATTAGTGTAATCACTGCATGAGGCTACCTGTGCTGCTGTGTTTGTTGACAAGTCTGTCCTGTAGCTGGTAATTTTAGTGGTGTCGGTATCAAAGAGCTGTAATCAGTTGTAAAATTGACCAGCCTGTCAGTTATCGGATTTTGATTCTGAAGTTGTTGATCAGTGTATGTGACATGTTTTTCAGATGACTCCTGCCCACTAAACACCAGTGCGAAGCACTCATCAGAAGCATCGGGTTAAACTCTAACATGACTGCAATCTTTGTCTTTTCCCAGAGATGGCTGTGGCTTTGCAGTTCCGTGTCCTTCAGTCAGCGATTGAGTTCATAAAGACGACAGCCAACCAGGAGCCTCAGAAGCTGAGCAGTTCAGTTAACGCTCCGAGCTCTCCGCATCACGCCATCTATCAGAAACGCAAGAGCATCGCTGGTGAGTGTTTCGAGCCGACGCTGTAGAGACCTGGTCTGCTTCTGTGCTGCTGGGGTAGAGATGTGTCTGTTTATTGATCCTCTCCTCATCCCGATCTGAAGGTTCCATTGCCATCAAAGACTCCATTATCCCACGCATCCCCAGACAGCACTACTGCTCCTATGGCCAGATCCCCTTGTCCCCTCCATTCAGCTTCCTGTCCCAGGACTCTCCCCTCCCTTCCCCCACCGGAGCGCCATCCTACATGCTCCACTGTGACGCAGGTAGCTGGGACTGCGGTCCACAGCGGAGAACATACTCCCTGTCGTGGGGCATGTTTCCCTCTTATGCAGTGAACTCACTCCATCCCCAGGCCCTCACCATGGGGGTTAATTTGCCCGGTACCCCTGTGTGTTACTGGTGCCTCCTCTGTGTGCATTCAAATGCTTAACTAAAATCAGTGTTAAGCATTCCAGCACACATGACACTTAATAATTTTCTCTTTACCAAAGCATGTGTGCTTATCCTTTCTGAAAAAAGGCTAATTATCCCAAGCTACCAATTTTATAACCACATTCAAGCACTTATCAAAATTGTCCTCGTAGGTCGGCGCCGGTTCTCTCTGGCCCAGACCGACTCTCTGCTGATGCGAATGCGATCTGTAGCCAGCGACGAGCTCAACCAGATGATGCAGAGGAGGATGAGCCAGGAGAACCCCATTCGTGCCAGTGAGACCGAGTTCGTCCAACGGCTGCAGAGGCTTGTGGTTCTTGCCGTTAACAGACTCATTTACCACGGTACGCAACCCGGTCTTTCTTTGAATGATCTCCTCAGATCCTTTCTGTACTCTGTCTAATGCTGCTTCTGTTCGCTCTCATTTCAGATGTGAGTCAAGATTTATTTGACCTGCTGAATATCCCAGAGTGCACCGACCAGCAGCTTTTCACACCAGATCCAGCTGATCAACCACACGATGATGGTGGCGCCGCTTCTGTCCCACACTCTCCAACGCCCTTCACTCTGCCACCAGCCAGCAAGAAGAGTTTTCAGAAGGACATCCTCCAACTCATGATGGATGGGATCAAAGTCAGCCTGGTAGGACAGTCCAGAAGAAGCTTTTTCACGCTTTAGAAACTGTTATAACTGTTATATTTGTAAAGCTCTGATTTGAGCGCTGTAATGTTTGATTGTCGGTGTGACCCCACAGGGCAGCACGGGTCGTGGTGGAGCCCCGCATCAGCAGTGGCGAAGGATTCTGTGGTCCTGTCGAGACACTTTTCGGGTCCAAATAGGCCGTCTGCTGGTGCACACTCTTAGCCCTGCGCTTCCTCTATCTGACAGGAAGGAGGCACTTCAGTTTGTGTTTGATCCCAAACATTTGGATATCCTCAAGGAGAGCCTCAGCCCTGGACTAGAGGTGAATGTCAACGCCATTTCTCACCTTGTGTGTGAGCTTGGCCTTTAACTGCCAGTTAGACTCTAAAATGAGGTATTTGTGTTAATGTCAATCTTTGTAATGGAGAAATCACGGTTGGTTTCAGAAAAATATTTTTTTGTTATTTCTACAGAAAAGTTTTCCTAACTTTGACTTAAAAAGTACAAAAATTCTTGTCTTTCACTGTTCATCCCCCCGTCAGGCTTTACAGAAAGCTAGATAAGGCTCGGCTCCTTTAAACTGCTGCCTTATTTCAGACACACATAAACCTTTAATCTGCACTTTCTTTTCTCTCGCCTTCTCTCAGCATGGACCAAAGTTGTCACTGTACCTGTACGAGATGCTGCACGATCACAAGGATAACCTCACCAAAGAAGAGCAGAGCGCCGTGGGTGTATTCATGACCTCTCTCAAGCTTTGTGGTCATCGCTGCATCCCACCCAACGCTCCACACAAACAAGACTTGCTCAAGGCCATAAAAGAGGTACATCCTACACGGTTATTGTCAAATGGTCATTGTTAAAGGAAAGGGCAGCAGCTTCCAGGCTGTTTTAAGTTAGACCTAATTCACCCGTTCCCTTCAGCTGTATGAAATATATCAACTTTTGTGCAAGCAGAAAGTCTCGGTCTTTGATAAATGCTAAGCGCAGCCTGTCAGGTTTTCTTATTATCCAGATAAATTTGTTTACCTGCAACTTAATTCCCACAGGAAAAATTCAAGTATGAAGCAGAAGAGAAAACAAGTAAAGTGGCATGGGAAAAGAAAATGGCAAACTCTCAGAGGAAGTGAGTAGGATTTATTTTTTTATTCTTCCTGATGTATGATTGATGTTAAATAGAAGAATCGTATCTTAGTTTATTTTATTTTATTCACTCGCTCTTTTTATTCCTAAACAGTCTTATCCAGAGGCTGGATGGAAAGTCAAAGGATATATCCAAGATCGCAGCTGATATCACTCAGACTGTGTCCCTCCGGCAAGGCATGGAGAGAAAGAAAGTCATCCAGCACATCAGGGGCCTCTACAAGACCGACCTCAGCGCCAGCCGCCACTGGCAGGAGCTGGTGCAACAGCTCACTCACGACCGGTGGGTGCCGTGCATGGTCTTCATCATTGCTCCCGTCATTCTCATTGTGGTTACTTTTTAACTGGTTTTGATTAAAGTTACAGTGAATACCTGCATTTGAATAAAATAAATACTTCCCTAAAAGATCTGCAAAGCTTCTTTTTTTTTTTTTGCACTAAGTGTTTGAGTGTGATGTTTCTTTTTTCTAGCGCGGTTTGGTACGATCAGACATCCTACCCAATTTCCTGGCAGCTGGACCCCACCGAAGGGCCGAACCGGGAGCGACGGCGGCTACAGAGATGCTACCTCACCATCCCCAACAAATACCTGCTCAAAGACAGACGCAAGTCTGAAGGTGGAAAAAGGCTCTTTGGCAAAATTTAGTGTAGCGCTGGTGTTTGTGTGTCCCTAATTTGATGTTAACATTTTATTTTTTAAATAGAAACTGTGAAGCCACCACTGTCCTTCCTGTTTGAAGATAAGACTCACTCCTCCTTCTCCTCCACTGTCAAAGACAAAGCCACCAGCGAATCCATCAGGTATAACATTGTGCTTCTTTCTGTAAGTCTTAAGTAAACACATCAGTCTCACAAAACCAGAATGATTCGACAAGATGACTTGTCTCTACGCTTTATTCAAATGGCTCATCTCTTGTAAGAGAAATGTATTTTTTGTCCTTAGGTTCACCAGACGCTGCATCAGTGTTGCCCCTTCCAGAGAAACAGCAGGGGAGCTACTTCTGGGTAAGACACCGTCTTCTGCCCACAGCTGCTCCATGCTCCATAATCTGCTCTCTCTGAGGCACTGTGGAGTATTGCTCTGCCATCACACACACAAGTGTTTGCTATTTATTCACTCAAGGAAGTGTTTTTCTCACGCTTAGTACACCAAATCTCACTCACCCTACGCTGTCTCATAGGAAAGAGTGGGATGTACTTTGTGGAGGACAATGCTGCTGACGCTCATGACAACCAGGTAAAACCAGCGGGCTGTTAAGGCGTGTTCCCTGCCAGAGGAATGACGATAATTTATGCAGTAATTTCTGCCTGGCTGCTCAACACCGGATGTGTTTGTGTGTCTGAACAGAGCCTTCACGGGGAGACCGAGGCGCCTTCTTTCTCCTGGACGTACGAGGAGATCAAGGAGGTGCACAAGAGATGGTGGCAGCTAAGAGACAACGCCGTGGAGATATTCCTCACCAACGGCAGGACGCTGCTTTTGGCTTTCGACAACACCAAGGTGAGGCGAGTCAGAGGGAATTTAAATAAAAGACACCGAGCTGTCAGTGGAAGGTTTGATATTTTTCACAACAAATGCTCACAGTGCTCATGATTAATAAACGGTAAACGGTCTAAGTTGTTTACTTTAGCTGTTTAGCATCATTTTTACAGAGAGCGCTGACTGGGCTGGACTACCCAGCAGATTACAAGAGGAAAAACCCAGTCTGTGTTTCTGAATATAAAGATGTAACCACGCAGGATGGACTGTGATTAAAAATGATAAAACAAAGACGCTCAGTGATGGTCAAAGAGAAAGATTGGACAGAATCGTGCAGCTTCAGGAGAAAAACGAAATGCTGTGAGAGTTAATTGTTGAATTGCCTTTTTGGTATTCTGCTCCTGATACCTCGGGCTCTGTAGTGCTCTGTGCGAGAAATCCATCTTGACAATAAGTCATGATAATAAGATTCAGTACCATCACACTCTGCTGTGAAAATATATCATTATTTTGCAGTACTTTAAAGTGATATACTGAAAGAAAGTTACAATATGGTTGGACAGATGGCTTGTGGCTCATACTTATAATTCAGAGAAATCAAAGAAACTACTGAGCACATGAAAGACAAACAGATAACGTGTAGCGTTCAGATTCTTTGCAGACTCCTAAAAACCTTTTTCTGAACAAGGCAGCAAGAAAAGTTTTCCATTTTTTCCCGTTCATTTATTCCAAGTTTAGAAAGATATGTAATTTTTTAAACTGCAAATGTTTGCATGCTAAACTTGGGAGGAGATCATCATAATGCAATATCATTATGATAATGTAAGCCTCACAGAGCCACTAATGGTTTGAGGCATTCATATTCAACTAACCCTGGCTTGTAATTATTGATAGCAGTGTGTTTAAAAAAAATAAATATATTTTGTTTACATTTGAAATAAGCTGCTTAATAGTTGAATGTTTGATGTCGTTTTAATTGTACGGTATTGTTGTGTATCGTAGCGATGGCAGAATCTGAGGCCCGGCTCGCTGGAAGAAGCTTTTTAATGAGTGAAGAGTGATTGAATTGTTTTATGTGGATTCGCCTGGTATTTTTTTAATTCAAGTTAATCTTTCAGATTACATTTGCAAGTCAGTACTTTTTCCATGTTTCACTTAAGTCCCTAAACTACTTCTGGAAATGACCGCGTGGTCTCTCTGCTCTGGCTTCAGTTCCGAGATGACGTCTACCACAACATATTGACCTCTGATCTTCCCAACCTGCTGGAGCACGGAAACATCACGGCGCTCACGCAGCTTTGGGGCTCAGGTCAGATCTCCAACTTCGAGTACCTCACGCACCTCAACAAGCACGCCGGCCGCTCCTTCAACGACCTCATGCAGTACCCGGTGTTCCCCTTTATCCTCCGGGATTACACCAGCGAGACTCTCGACCTGCAGGAACCAAACATCTACAGGTCCGTGCTGGGTGGCAAATCCTCTCCTGAGTCAGGAAATGCATTTAAAGTGATGAATCAAAAATTTTTATCACAAGGGGATTTAAATGCAAATTTGCATCTCTTCTTCCATTGATATGATATCTAATTTAGGCTTTATGAGTGCATAGCTCTCAGATAATCTTAATGTGTTTCTCCTGTTTATGCTAAAGCTTTTCTATGAAAGTATTATGACGAATCCAGACAAACGTTAAACTGAGATTGTATTTTTTGATAAAACTGAAAGGCAAATGGTTTCTCATTTCCAAACACTCATTCCAATAAAAAACAGTTTGTCACTGTTGACCCCCGTGGCTCAGTAGTCGTTTGCTTACATATTTTAATGTAGGAACTTAAGCAAACCCATCGCCGTCCAGTCAAAAGAGAAAGAAGATCGTTATGTGGATAATTACAGGGTAAGTCCTTGTGTATATTTTAGCATCTGTTACTTGAGTGTTTTGCATATTCCAGAAATAAAACCTGCTGACATGCGCACGTTTCTCATGCAGTACCTGGAGGAGGAGTACAAGAAGGGCATCCGTGAGGACGACCCCATGCCCCCCGTCCAGCCTTACCACTACGGCTCACATTACTCCAACAGCGGCACTGTGCTGCACTTCCTGGTTCGAATGCCTCCTTTTACAAAGATGTTCCTCGCCTACCAGGGTGAGTCGCAACATTAAACCTTCCTCAGAACGCCAAAAAGAAAGCCTTAGACAAACCGCATAAATCTGGAATCCAGCTGTACGAGTTTTTTTTGAGGGTGTAGGGATGGTAAATAGTTTGGGGCCTTTAAAATGAATGGGCATCTTTAATGATGACATACTTATATTGACCAAAAAGTTGATTATGTATTTTATTAAGGCTGAATCTGACACAGTGCTCTCAGATCTAACGCAGCATTGCAGTGTCTGTGTCATTGCTTCATGCACGAGCCATGAAAGCGTGCTTCATCTTTACACTTCACTCTGATCAGCTCCTCACCCTTCCCCTTCTCATTTCTTTCTCTTTCTTTGGTGTTAATTTATTTTGCATTCATCTGATCCTCCGAGGCGTCTTTTTATGTGATTTGTAAATGTATTCAGTGAGAGCGGTGTTTAAGGTCATGAAAGGAGATGTTTTCAATCAGTGAGTTGAATCTGTAATTAGACTGTCTCCGGCCTAATCAGACCAGAGCTTTGATATCCCGGACCGGACATTTCACTCCATGAACACCACGTGGCGTCTGTCCTCCTATGAGTCCATGACTGATGTCAAAGAGCTCATCCCAGAGTTTTTCTACCTCCCCGAATTCCTGGTTAACAGAGAAGGTAATTAGTTTTCCTTTCCCCTTTTGTAGCCTTTATACCTGCGTGCAACTTTCATCGTCTCATAATTTCTTTTGTTTTATTTTATAATTTTTTTTGCCTGGATAGGTTTTGATTTTGGGGTTCGTCAGAATGGCGAGAGGGTGAATCATGTGAATTTACCGCCGTGGGCTCGCAATGACCCGCGTCTGTTCATCCTGATCCATCGACAAGCACTAGAGTCCGACCAGGTCTCCCAGACACTGTGTCAGTGGATCGATCTGGTGTTCGGGCTCAAGCAGAAAGGCAAAGCAGCAGTCCAGGCCATCAATGTCTTCCACCCAGCTGTAAGTAGCTGCTGATTCTCACATTTGCGTCACGTTAGTGAAAAAAAATCTTTGTCGCTCACACCAGTTTCATATCACTTTTTACAGACCTATTTTGGCATGGATGTTTCGGCTGTAGAAGACCCCGTCCAGCGGCGGGCCCTGGAGACGATGATCAAGACGTACGGACAGACGCCCAGGCAGCTCTTTAACACCTCTCATATCAGCAGGACAAGCACCAAGCTCATGATGGAGGGGGAGCTGCCAGCAGCCATGGGCCTCCTGGTTCAGCTGGCCTTCAGAGAAAGTAGAGAACCAGCCAAGGAAATAGTCTGCCCGGTAATCAACTCTGTGGTGTTTGTGACTCTGGCAGCCTGCTGTGCGCTGAGCAAGACATGACTTAAATCACCACCCATGAAATGATCTGCTCCTCACCTAGCAATTTTCTCTTCCTTCCCCCACAGAGTCCACTGCCGTGGATCAAAGGTCTAAAGTGGGGCGAGTATGTGGGCTCACCTTCCGCTCCGGACCCAGTGGTGTGTTTCAGTCAGCCGCACGGGGAGAGGTTCGGATCCCTGCTGGCTCTGCCGACGCGAGCCATCTGCGGCCTCTCCAGCAAGTTCTGCCTCATGATGATTTACAGCAAGGAGCAGGGTAGGAAGCCCAAGATTCATTCCAGGAAGTATTGCCCAAGTCTTCCGCTGACTCCCATTAAGTTTATGCTCTCTGCGCCGTAGGTGTGCGGAGCATGCACAGCACGGACATCCAGTGGTCAGCCATCTTGAGCTGGGGCTATGGAGACAACATATTGAGGCTGAAGAGCAAGCAGAGCGAGCCACCTATCAACTTCATTCAGTGTTCACAACTTCACCAGGTGCGCATCAGTTTATGCTTCGACAAATCCTGACCACCTGTTATATAAGAATTATTTGGCCTTTGGTCTGCGTTGCACAACTCCGCAGCGAGGCCCAACTCTCTCCTCCATCCATCCGTCTGTCTGTCTCCCTCTCCTCCAGGTGACCAGCTGCGCCTGGGTGCCCGATGGCTGCCAGCTATTTACGGGTAGCAAGTGTGGAGTCATCACCGCCTACAGCAACCGCTTCACCAGCACCACGGTGGGTTTCCATGGCGACGTCCCCCTCTAACCTTCCGCCTCCACACGAACACCCAAACCACCCACCCGCCAACCATTACACCCCCACCCCCTCCTCCTCTTTAGGCAGCCTCACCGTGCTCAAACGCTCAGCTTCATTAGTCACATCACAGCTGCCCTTGAAACACATTTCCACTGAGCCCATAAGTGGGATTAGGGGTCTCGGAGTTCAGTCATCAGAGAAGCTTTCAGACTTTCTCGGTCCCCACCGGTAGGCATGTAGATTTGCTGTTTATCTGTCTCTGAAGGGCATTCCAGCGGCTGATGATGGGCAATTTGAAATTAATTAATGGCATTTTTTTGGGAAATGTTAAGAGCAAGCCACCATATGAATGAGTCACAGATACATTTAGATCTGTATTTCTTCTGTATACAGTCTCTAACACATCTGGATTTCCTTCCATAGCCGTCAGAGATGGAGGTGGAATCTCAGGTTCACCTGTACGGACACACGGGTGAAGTCACCAGCCTGTTTGTCTGCAAACCCTACAGCATCCTCATCAGTGTGAGCAACGATGGCACCTGCATCCTCTGGGACCTCAACAGGTCAGTGTGTTTGAAAGGTTAAAAAAAAAAAAAAACAGAAGAAAATGCATTATGCAGAGTTTGTGTGGTTTCTGAGCTCTCCTGTGTTCTGCAGACTCTGTTATGTACAAAGTCTCACAGGCCACAAAAGCCCGGTGATGGCCGTGTCTGCCAGCGAGACCACGGGGGACATTGCAACAGTGTGTGACTCAGGTGGGGGCGTCTTCTTTTATAACCTCAGTGTTTATTGTGTCTCATCTTCAGCTTATTGAAGTGTCTTTTGGTCCTTGGTGTGAGTTATGGCTCCTCTTTTTTGTTGTTGTTGTTGTTGTTTCCAGAGGGTGGAGGCAGCGACCTTCGCCTGTGGACGGTGAACGGAGACCTGATTGGCCATGTCCACTGCAGAGAGATCATCTGTTCTCTGGCTTTCTCCAACCAGCCGGAGGGTGTGTCTGTCAATGTCATCGCTGGTGGTCTGGAGAACGGCGTTGTCAGGTAGGCACAACTTTTCTTTTGCTTTTACGTTTATGCTCTTTTCTTCTTGCTCTAAAGACACTAAAGTGGCCTTAATGTTCACAGTTTTTACCTCTGAAATGTTTCCAGGTTATGGAGCACCTGGGATCTGAAACCAGTGAGAGAGATCACCTTTCCCAAGTCTAGCAAGCCCATCATCAGGTTTATTAACCGCACACTGTTCTTTGTACTTTTGTGTGATGCCTCTTGCTGTCACGTATGCTCTTCGTCATTATAAGTCTAATAATCTCCTCTCCTGTCTACCTCAGCCTGACATACTCGTGTGATGGCCACCACCTTTACACGGCCAACAGCGAGGGCACGGTGATGGCGTGGTGTCGACGGGACCAGCAGCGTATGAAGCTGCCCATGTTCTACTCCTTCCTGAGCAGCTATGCTGCAGGCTGAGTGTTTGTGTGATGTTTGCTCCTGTCAAGTTCTCAGCAAGAGGACCTCCCCTCCTCCTCCTCCTCCTGCTCCTGCTCCTCCTCCTCGTCTTCTTCCTTCTGTCTGCACTGACAGGGAGGAGGACATGTCAGCATGGCTTCAAACTCTCTGAACCCTCCCTGACTTTTAAATAAAGCCATCCCCAGCTGAGCAAACTGTACCGCTGCCACTCCCAGCATCCAGAAATTATTATGAAAATAGTATTATATGTACATAAGTATATATTTATAAACATATTGAAATGGACTCTTGGAGGAATGGGTGAATATTTGGCTGAGGCTGCAAAAGACACTTTATATAAGATGAGTGTGTTTCATTTGTTAAGTCTTTAATTCCTGCTGTTGTGTTTTTGTTGTGCAAAGATATTTGCCTGATGTTGATTTAGCCGTTTCCTGGTAAGCTGCTACCGTCTGGATAAAGCCAGACCCAAAGTGCGAAGACCCTCGTCTCTCACCTCAGTGGCGCTCACGTCTCCTACAGCGTGCTGTCTGACAGATTGCTGCCCCAGCTCAGTGAGCACGTCCTGCTGACGCTGCAATAGCTTCAAGGGAGGGAGCCCCCTCCTCGGCGTCTGTCGCCAGGAGACGTCCCGCTCTGCGGGAGTGAGACGCCCCTCCACTGCGCTGTCTGCTCCACTCAAGTCTGAACACTAGAGTCATGGACCTGCTTCACTTTGTGTCTGAGCTCAGCGGAGGGACTGAAGGGGCACGACGGGATGAATTGTACCTTGTGTTGCCTGTTGTTCTGTCCCACTTTTGCATGCTAGGATGATGCTGACCTTGACTGTGTGAATGTGGATGTGACATTAGCTGTCATGATGCTTCTTCTTTTAAGGCCTGCCTTGGTTAAACCAGACCATTTACTCTCTTAAAAACACCGCGGAGGCTCATCTTTGTCTTGCCTGCGGCTTAAATGCACAAGAACCACTTTCACTACTTTACAGAGCTCGATGATTTTTGAGAAAGCAATTAACAGAGTTAGATGCTTACGGCTGGAGGAGGAAGAGAGAGCGATTTCCTGAATGCTCCGTGATCCTCCCTGATCTTACTTAGCACCTGTGCAGCATTACTAAAAGGGTGCAGTCAGTGTGGGAGGGTTCAGTAAAGAGCATCACGTCAGCTGGAGTCAGCTGATATACTCTACACTACACTCATCGGTCTGGGAAACAATCCACCAACCGTTCCTTTACTTAACCCACTCCAAGATCCATGTAGCTTTTCTTTACATTCCCACTTACTGCACTTACAGTTTCTTAAATGACACACGGCAGTCAGAAGCACTTTTTCTTCCCCTCAGCTACTATTCAATTTAAGTAGAGCCAGTGATCTGTGGCCTTAACATGAACTGAGCTTGATTTAATTCCACTAATAAATCAAATCCAGAAAGCAATATCAGACACAAACATGCAATTGGTCATGTTTTTGATACCTTGTTTCATATGGGAAGAAACTGGGTTGTTTTTTCCAACACAGCTGTGAAACAAGTAGGTTTTTTTTTGTTTGTTTTTTTGTGGTGACTGCAGCGCCCTGTGAGGAATAGTCTTACAGTTCACACTTGAGAAAGGGATTATTTCTTATTAACTCATTCCTTTTCATGTCAGTAACCTGATCCCCCCCCCCCTTCCTCATTCTACCTGGACATGATGTTACTGTGTTTGTTTACTGATTATTTGTGTATGAACATTTCCTCTTTGAAATGTGTGAAAAACCATGTTTATGTGAACCACAACCTTCCTCAACCCAAGTGTATGTTTGTATGGATACTTATTTTTATGTGAGGAAATGTGTAAAAAATAAAAAATAAAATAAAAAAGCAGGTAGAAAATGTGACAGTAGATTTTCTGACAGAAGGAAATATTTTTCTGTTAATGACTTAAAGCTATGCATAATTTAAGATCACTGTTTTAGGTTGCTTAAGTTGTATTTTGGCCTCTCCTGCTAGTTTTTTGCAGTTTGGCATTTTTGGAGGTTCCCAATGTTTATTTTTGTTTGTATATATGTATGTGTGTGCGTGCGTGCGTGCGTGCGTGTATGTTTGAATGAGCCAAGTGATATGCATATTATAAATATATAAAAATATATAAATATTTGAAGAAATATTACTACACGATGTTGTTGGACTCAGTTTTTTTGCGTGTGTTTGAGGGGGGGGAGGTGCGTTCAGGGACATAAAGTAAGCAGAAACTCATGTCGTACTACACAAACCAGATCAGAAGCGTGAACAGGAAAGCAAAAAAATAAATAAAAAAATCCGTATTTAAAAAGTTATCTGGATGTAAGACACGCCACAGAGCGTGTGCAGCAGTTAAGGATGAGGCCATCAGGGGGACACGGTGATGTCAAAGCTGATGTAAAAAACGGAACGGGGAAGCCTGCAGTCTACGCTGCCTTCTGCAGCAATAAGGCTAATTAGAAACAGCCGCTCCTAATTTGACTAATAGGCAACGTCGGTGCGTTTACGGCCACTTTGGACAGCTGAAGCACATCCTTGCTCGTTGCTTCTGCTTCAACTCCTGGTCCACTGATCGAGTGCTCCCCGCCCCACAGCCTGCATCTGATCGTCATACAGAGGTTTCCCCCCCTGCTGCTGCTGCGTAACATCTCTCCAAGTCCAGCCGTGGTGCTCACCAAGACCTCACCGCTTGGATCTCATCTTCCTACGCGGAATACGCACGAATCACACTGAGCGAGCCGCCGAGGCGAAATTAAAAACGCCAACATTTACGTCCTCGGGTTCAGTCCAGACCGAAACGAGGCTGGGATTTCCTCTTATCGTTTCATATCTGACAGATCTTTTTGTGTGTGTGCGCGCGTGTGTGTGTGTGTTGGGTGGAGTCAACCCGGAATTCTCCAAATTGGAAAACCACTGGCACATTTCAGGTAGGTCGGCGGCTGCAGCCTACATTAATGTGCTCATAGCCGAGCAATGCAGCGATTTTTTTGTTTATCTTCAATGCAAAATCACTGATTTTGTTTTGCTTTTTTTTTTTTTTACATGATGCACGGTTTGCTGTTTTCTGCTCTAACCAGGGCCGCAGCTCGCTCCGTGTCCACAGATTAAGCTCCTCTTAGAAATAAGGGGAGATCTGCATCAACAATTAGCGTCGTTACATTTGGATAGCACGGCGCAAAGGCCAGCACAGCCCCAAATACAGCCGAGTAACCCTCAGGATGGACGCATCCAAAGGAAACCTAAACGGAGAAGGCCCGATAGCTTCCTACGAGGGTGTGATTAAGCTATAAATTGGCCATAGAGCTGTGGAGGCTGGATGAATGGCAGATGAATTTGCCGTCTGCGAACATCTGCTTTATAATATTTATAATAACACATTTTCAGGATTTATAAGCAAATCGACGCACAATAATATATCATATTGAGGGAAAGGCTTCAGCAGCCCCTCACCTCAGTGAAATGCTTCATTTCGTCATGCACATTATTAGAAAACACATCTGTGGACGCCTTTCTGCTGTGGCTGCCAAACTGGGACATTTCAGCAGTGAGGGGGAGGCTCAGGGAGCCTGAAATGGGAGGAAGACTTAGTGACTGCATGGATTGATCTGCAGGAAGGCTGTTATCAGCAGAGCTGATTAACTAAACTGCAGCTGCCCCTGATGTACTCTGAGGTGAAAGTTGGGAAAATGAAGGCCAGCATCAGAAAGATCTGCAGGTCTTTTTTTGGGGGGGGCTTGTAGGTGTCCCAGGAACTGTTAACAACCAGCATAAACTCCCAAATGTCTGCTGAAGTGCACTTGAGCAAAACACTTGAGTTATGCATGTGTATTTTTTTTATTTATTTTTTTAAAATCCCTGCCATCCCTCCACCCCTTCTAACTTCTCTCCCAGCCAGTGGCTCTAAAGAATAACGTGACAAAAGAGGGAAAACAATCATGCATGAGCACTGACTGAAAAATGACAAACTGCTGTCCAGCTGATGCCCACAGATGCAGCTTCTTCAGATAAAATGGAGCTTGGCTTCTGTGAAACACATTCCCTCAGACAAAATGAGTCTCTTTAAATTATATTTTGTAAAAGGGAAGGGGGAGGGGTGTTGCTGCTGCTGCTTGCTGGATTTAATATGATGATCACTGACTCTACCCCCCCCCCCTCTTTGTGCATCTGTTTGGTGTCACAGGAACACCATGAAGGACAGCATCGCCAACAACAGCACGGCCAGTATCTCCCAAGCCAGGAAAGCTGTGGAGCAGCTGAAGATGGAGGCCTGCATGGATAGGATAAAGGTACAAAGTATTTATTTAGTAGTGTACGAACAAATATTTTCACATTGCTTCTGTTACCAAGTCTGCAATTACTCAAAAATTGCACCTCCACTTGTGGTGGAACTAAAAGCTTTGTGCGCATCTCACATCCGCTGAGATTTTAGAGCAGTTCAATAGCGGCCTCTCGACGAGTGACAGTCCTCAGCAAGCATTTCATTCTTGCTAATCTTTGTCTGAATAAAGCACAAAATCAACTTTGCCGGTTTAGAATTAGCAACGTTATCATTCTTGGCTCTCGTGGCTTCATATTTGCAGGATCGCATTCTTAAAAATCTCTCGATGGCCGGGCTGATTGTGCTGTTGTCCAAAAACTATGAAAAATACAGCGATTAGCCACACTGCATGGGCTTTCCTCGTGTTTAAAATGCATGTCACTAAATTTGTGTCCTTTTATGAATTATTACTTCTGAATGCACCAATTATGCACCAACTGTTTGGATCCACCTTTGGTAAACACTATAGAGCCTGGCTTTTTATTTTATTTTTTAATGAGGTTTTATTTCCACAGTGGGGTTGGATTGGTTTGGTATCAGACATATTGAGGTAGATCAAAATGTGTTTGGAGACAGATGCGCACACACTGTACATGGACAAAGGCATAGAAATGGTGCATCACTAGTCATGATGTTTAAACCTTCATCCAGGCAACACAGTCCATTTTTCCTTGAACTCTAGCCTCTTCTGTTTTTCTTGATTTTTAGAAGCGGTGTACCAACTCTGCACTCATAATGCATTCAAGATAAGATCAGTGTGTTGAATCCCGTGTCCGCTTCTATTGTGCACCGTTTGTCGTCTCAGTCCATTATAAAAGCTTTAATCCATTTATTAGATGGTTCAGTTGCAGTAAATCACTGCTGTTATCTCGCTGTGGGTTTTTTGGATTCTTTTCTTTAAAGGAGCATGCCACAGTTTTGACCACTGCACCGCCATTGCATTGCCAGACTCTTGGTGGATGCTCGACACACTTTATCCACCATGCAACTCGACTGGGTGACAGTTCAGTTATGCTGCATCTTAAATTGCATACTTCCATAGTGTGTGTGTGTGTGTGTGTGTCAGTTGCAGGTGTGGAGGTGGAAAAAAAACCCCAGAATGACCCTAAACCTCTTCCTGTAGAACACATGGGGTTTCTGGTATAGGTTGGGCACATTTGGATGCAGGGAAGGGATCACCAACCAGTTTTTAGCCAGTAGGAGGATGAAACATTAGTCAGTGTTAGCTGGTAACTGACTCACACTGATGTCTTTATGCATGTCAGAGTGAGGTTTGAGGTCTCGATTCATGGCTCACTCACACTAGAGTTTAAAAAAAAAAACAAAAAAAAAAAAAACAGAACAGCAACCTCCTTGGTGGTTACCTGGTGATTGCATTGAATTTATTTATTTTTTTTTTTTGCTGTTGGACAGCAATTGAAAGTAGTTGCAGCAGTGAACTCTGCTGCAAGATCACCTGGTGGGATGCAACCTGTCTCCAAACAGTTGCAGTCTGACTGCAATCACTGAGATTGGTGAAGATCTGTAAATAACTTTAATTTTTAAACACTGGTCAACTGGTTTTATACTGATTTATATTCCTATATAAAAAGCAATTATTATTTTTAAATGTAGTTAAATTGCCATCCTGCAGCAACTACATCACTATTTGTGGAGGAATTTCTGTTTCAGATCTGAGGTTGTGGCTGAAATCAATTTAAGTAGTTTAACGTGAATTTCTATTTACCACAGTTAATCACGGTCTTATCACAGATTGCATGTAGTTGCCAGCTTAATTAGAAACTGATAGCAGACTGACACTGTCTTATTGCCAAATTGATGCACCAAAGTTGCTTTGACGACTGCAACTGACAAAGTGGTCTCAGACCAGGTCTTCAAAGCAACCAATTCAATGGCAGTGAGATTGCAAGTACATTGCACATGAAGGCAGTAATTTTGGTTGTGCTGCAGTCTCCAACCACTGCTTTCTGGTCTGCTAGAGAAAAAAAATGAGGAATTTCTCTTCTTTCACATTTGTAGCCCTCAGCCTTAAAATGTTAACACAAGCAATATCTGAAATTGTATCAGCTCATGCCATTTTTTTTTCTTTTCTAATTTTGTGTAAACCCTCAAACTATGACAGTTGCATTTCCCATCACTGACTTTAACAGCAGAGCGTGACATGGCAACAAAATTAATGTGTTTTTTTTGGTTTTTAGTGTGACAACTTCTGACAGGCATTGCATGAAGCCTCAGTTCACCTTGTCACCACCTCTGCTGTGCACAGCTGGGAATCCCAAGTAGACCAATGTGGTAACTGTGAGGGATGAACCCACAGGAAAGGTGGGCTCTGGTGACTGCTGACCAGCTCTGACAGTAACTTTCTGCCAATTGAGGTCACCACACACACGTCATTGTGAAGCAGTATTGTGTCTTCAATAAACATCTGGTTAAATATTGACGTTTTCTCCCTGTGCACTCTTTGTAGTCAGTCTTCATAAGACAGTTGCTGCAATTAGACATCAACTTGGTACTTCAATTCATCCATAATTTTCTGTGTTTACTCCAGTAAAGGTTTTTCATGTTTCCGGTATGTGGGGAAACTCTTCCCATGAACGACTTCTTGTGCAACTTAATGTCATCTCATTCAGTAGGCTCCTCATGTGCTCATGGGATGATTCGTTCAGCATTATAGCCGGGCATGGACGCCAGCCAAGCACCTTCATCCCCACTCAGCACAACACAAAGACTGCTTACAAGCAAACCTCATCTTCTTTAAAAGGAAAGTGATCAGCCCAAATTTGTAATCAGTATTAAGAGGATTAGGTATCAATTTGGGTTTGCTTCAGTTAGCTCGTCAAAATAAGACCTTAAAGATATTAAGTGTACGGAACAACGAAACCATTTGCTTTTGATACCACATGTGTGCAATGTGAATGTGGCATTTTTAAAGACAATGCAAATTTTTTTTTTTTTTTTTTTGCAAAATTAACCTCTAGCTGCCATATTGGACGTGTTAAGCAGGAATAGCTACTTTGAGGATTTTTTTTTTTCTGGTAATTTGACAGTTTAAACATAATGGAAATTGTGATTTATCCCAATGCTATTAGTGATTGAGTGGAAAAACCTCTGTCAGATGTAATCAAGAAGGATCTTGTGGAGGCAGTTGCATATAAATGAAATCCAATATCAGCACTAATACGCTGTGTTCTGTGAGCGGATTTTGAATATTTGACTTGAGTCAACTGGCTGAAGAGGAGATGTCCACTTTTTTTTGCTAATTACTGCTTCTATAGAAATGAAGAGGGTAAGCAGCAGCCAGGTGCAGCTAATCAAATGCTATTGATTAACTGATCATCAGCAAGTATGAGCGCACCTATAGAAGCAGACGTTTTGGCAGGTTGCAGGTCTGGAGCATTCAGGTGTGTTAACACAATCTGTCGCAATCTTCCCGGGAGCAGACGTCCCAGAAATTTCACCCTGAGATCAGATCATGCGATGCCCAGAAACAGCCGAGAGCTAAATCTCAGTTTCTACAGGTGTCAGTTAGCATGTTAAAGTTCATGACAACACAATGAGGAAAAACACTGAAGAAGTGTGGCTTGTCTGGAAGGGTTACTAGGAGAAGGGCTCTTCTAAGCTCTGCTGCCATGTTCTTTTTAGATAGGTCTGCAAAAAAGCGCACTATATCAGATTTATGGCAGATTTCAGGCTTGTGCAATCTGCATACCTCCACCTGCCCATTTCTCTCTATAAGGAAACGCGCTTACCTGCAAGTGAAGTGGAGAAAGTGGTGGCGATGTTGCAAGAGAGAAGCCTGCACAGCGACGGCAGGAAAGGAGAAAGTCCGACTGAAGAAGCTGAAACAGTTGTGTCCAAAGAGCAAGCCAGAAAAGGCACAGCTTTCTGAGGCGTTACCACAGAGGGGTTGATGGGTTTAAAAGTTTGGACATCAAACTCACTGCGAGGGGGAGGGGGGGAAATCCAGCTTCTCCATCATCGGTGGGACAGTGCCAAGAAATTCTATTTTTAATTAAAGATCATTTAAGATGAGCAATACTGGAATGTTTAAAAGGTTAAAGCCTGTGCCTTTCCATTTAATACTTTCTTTACATGCAGTTTAACATTGGCATAGCTAATGGTTTCATTTTTTTCACATACATTTTGTCTTATGGTGTCTTGCAAAACTGTAAATGATCAAAAGGCAATAAGAATAATATGAGTAAAAAAAATTATTCATGTTGAAGGCTTTCGAAGACAGGCAGGCCTTCATTCGCTCGGTCAGAGGCACTTCTGCTTTGGCCCACTCTTCTTCCACTCTTCAATGTGAGAGACTGGCAGTCATACAGAAAACAGTTCAAGTTATTGCTGCTGAAGGTGGTTTTACAAGCTATTGAATCATTGGGTGCACTTGGAGCTTCACACGCCTGCATAGAGTCCTATGAAGACCTCTTTATTTATATATATATATATATATATATATATATATAGGTAACGGTCTTTGGTGCA
>JAVDPK010003040.1:148358-165211 GCA_034780415.1 Cichlasoma orientale | reverse complement strand
CCCCCCCCCCCCCCCCCCCCCCCCACCACAGGGCTTCATTCTTGGACCTCTTCTTTTCTCTTTGTAACTGCTGCCACTTGGCTCATTTTCCATAAACATATTTCTTTTCATTGTTGACCCAAAGGGTACCAAAAAAATCCCCCACATCGTTACACCACAAACAGCCTGAAACTGTTTTCAGATCCATGTTTTCATGATGTTTATGCCAAGTTCTGACCCGACCATCTGAATGTTGCAGCAGAAATCAAGACTACTCAGACCAGACAATGGTTTGTGGGGTTTTTTTCCTCCCCCATCTTGTGGTGTTGAGTTTCGGTGAGCTTATATGAATTATAGCCTGTTTCCTGTTCTTGGTGGACCACAGTGGCACCTGGTGTGGTCTTCTGCTGCTGTTGCACCTTGTAGCCCATCTGTTACAAGGTGTGACGTGTTGCACGTTCATTGGCGCTCTTCTGCATGCCTTGGTTGTAACGAGTGGCTATTTGAGTTACTGTTGCCTTCCTGTCAGCTTGAAGCAGTCTGTCCATTCTCCTCTGGCTTCTGGCATCAACAAGTCATTTAATCCAGAGAACCGATGCTCACTGGATATTTTCTCTTTTTAACTGTTCTCTGTGAACCCCGGAGACGGTTTTGTGGAGAAATCCCAGAAGATCAGCAGTTTCTGAAATACTCAGACCAGCCTGTCTGGCACCAACAACTATGCAGCGTTCAGTCTCCTAAATCACCTGATTCTTGATTTTTGAACTTAAGCGTGTCCTCTTGATTAAGCAGACCTATCTAAATGGACCAAGTTGCTGCCATGTGATTGGCTTATTACATATTTGCATTAACGAGCACCCACTAAAGTGGTTGTGATTGTATCAACTGTCCTTGCTATGAAAATTTGGGCAAAAAATAATTTTCATCTCAGAATTAATTGAATGAACTTTTGTTCCATGAGGTTGACATTTATGGTTTTAAGCAAACTATTGGATTTATTGTTGGACTACTGAAAGAAATGCCAAAGGCTTTAGTGCGCCTTTCAGGGTGGATTGAGATCTCTGACCTTTTAATCATATCACATTTTTAATGCGGCCAATATTTCATGACGCATCACCTGAACTGTTTTTGTGGCGTTTGGCAAACGGTGGCGTGCCAATATGCCAACGATGGTTTATATCGTAAACATTATTAGAGCTCCTCCCCCTGCTTGCTGACATTAGGATTCAAGCTCATAACTGAGTTGCTGAGATGGCTATGGACTTTTATTCTTGTTTCAGATTTACTGGCACAGCACGATGTACCTCAGTGTTTGCCAAACTATGTGACCTGTGAGTGTATTGTCTAATTGTTGTGGTTGCCTGACGTGAAAACAAAGCAGGCAGCAGAGGCTGCTGGTGAAAAGAGAACATTTTTTTAACAGATTTACATCTTTTATTAGTACTGAATGTGCTTGTAGCTAAGGCCTATTGGTAGGGATATTAGAATTAAGAAACTGAATAACACATCCTGGTTTCCTGGCATTTTTTTGGGGGGGGGGGGCTTATTATGGTATTTCATGACTTGAAGAATTAACAGAAGTCCTTTACATGCTTCCATTTCATGCTGTGAGATGGTCGAAACAGTAATGTAACAATCCATGTTAAGGACCAAAGCTGTGCTATTCTCTTGTGAGAGCAGCAGTGGGTGAGGTGAAGTGGCAGGCAGGAGATCAGATGGCTCTGTCCTTCACGTAGATCCCTGAGCCCTCACCGGCCCTCTGATGCAGCTGCTCCTCTGCTCTCCATTTGCCGCCTCCCCCTCCCGTAACCTCCCACTCAATTCCCAGTTGGAAACCTGCATTCGCATACAGTCTGACTGTACTATGAAATTTATGGTCACTGCTTGACATTTAAATAAATTTAAAAAAATATCTTTTGGAAAAAGTCTGTTTGACCAGCACAGCACAAATCATGAAGGGTCTAAGTCTCACCTTAACACCTGTCGGTTACCTCTCGCCCGAGGCTGGGGTAACGGACATCAGTGCAGTCGCCACAGGGACTGACAAATCGGGAACATCGGCAATATGCGAGTTCAGAGAATAAAGACCCTTACAGCATTCGCCCAGGTCTCATCTGGTGTGAGTTTAACTTCAAAAACATCTGCTCTGAAAATGAACAGTGAGCTGCAGAGAAGCGTGAGCTTATTCACCTTGTTCTCGGGCTGGACTGTCGGACACTTCATAGTAGGTTTGCATTTTTTTTATTAGCTTTTTTAGTTTTAAGTACAGTGTTAACGGGTGATATTTATCCTGGGCAAGATTTAACAGGTTTAACAGTTCGGTCCAATGTTCATACTATCTGCATACTGCCACACCTCTATTTCTTTTATATAAGGAAACACGTTTATCTGCAGATGATGTTGAAGCCTGCACCTCTAAGGCAAGAAGACGGGAGACAGTCCGACAGAAGAAACTGAAATGATAGTTTCCAAGGAGGAAACCAGAAAAGGCGCACTTCTCCCAAGTATTTAAAAATGTATATAAAAATACTAAATCCAGATTCTCTTTTTCCTTTTCTTTACATGTAATTATAATTCCAGGGTGGTGGTGGATGTTCTAGGACAGTCGGGCCTTTTTATCAGTTTGTAATCTTGGTCTGAGGCGCTCATAAATTAGATCATACATCCATCCATTCGCTTCCGCTTATCGTTTTCAAGGTCGTGGGAGGCTGGAGTCTATCCCAGCTGACATAGGGCAGGGTACACCCGGACAGGTCGCCAGTCTGTCGCAGGGCTAACACAGAGAGACAAGCATTCGCACTCACATTCACACCTATGGGCAATTTAGATTGGCCAGTTAACCTAACCCCAGTAATGTATGTCTTTGGACTGTGGGAGGAAACCGGATTGCCCGGAGGAAACCCTCATACAGTACGAGTTAGTTCGGGTTTGGAGAACTTTCCTGTGTATGGTTTGTGCACAGATTTGTTTTTGAATGAGGCCCGTTGTCTGCACGTAACTCACAAACCTGTGCATGAAATTCAGCGCTGATGGAGCCTTCAGACGTGCAGAGATCTTTCATCTTGGTACGATCACCGATCCCGACTTTTGGCCTGTGCACTAGTAGCAAAGGGAATTCTGTCCTCTTTAGCTCAGAGGTCCATGATTTCCAAGAAGGATTTGAAAACTGGCTCAAGCCCAAATAAGGGTTACCCTTCAGTTTGAACACTGTGCTCCTTACACTGAAATTCATGTGATTGCATGAATTTCATGAGCTACAGTGACTGTTTGAACCTCTTTGGGCTTTTAAGCACCAAGTTAGAAATCGGCTTCGCAGAACCTCTTTGTCTTATCTAAGCCTCTAAGTCTTATCTTTAACTAAGATACAAAGACAGCATTTCATTGATTCCAGAAAAGCAAATAATCCAGTTGAAATTGTGTAATACTACTTTAAATTGCCCTTTTCCCATCAAAAAAAGGCATAAAGGGCCCCCAGAAAACAGCAGAGATCTGGAAAGAGATTCAGTAATGGCCCCAGGATGAATTTGAACTTTGAAGTCATGACTGAACTAAGTAAGATTAGTGGAAGCAATTTTAATGACCCCAAAACTGATGGCAATATTTTAAATGCAGTACGGTGCATTGGAGAATTCTGGTAGCTTCCCAAAACCTCCTTTTAAAACATCTACACAAGGGATACATCTGATCACAAATGTGCACTTTCCTGTCTCAACATTTCAGGTATCCAAAGCCGCCGCGGACCTGATGGCATACTGCGAGGCACACATACGCGAGGACCCCCTCATCGTGCCCGTCCCCGCCTCCGAGAACCCCTTCCGGGAGAAGAAGTTCTTCTGCACCATCCTCTGATGACCTGCTGGTAGAGCTGTACAGGTGCAGGCATGGCGTTGCCTGGCTTCTCTGTCTTCACCACACCTGAAGCTACTGGCCATAGGCATTGAGTTGAGTTTTGCCAGGTGAACACTCTGTTGTTGGTCAGCTCTGCCCTGGTGGCTGAAGGTTTTGGGGGAGTCGGCTACCAAACTGGCAACCCAGTGAGCGTATAATGTCTTGTTAAATAGGTTTGTTATTGCTTTGTTATTAGAGCAGCCTTGCTTAGTGCTCAAAGAGATGAGAGATGTTTTTTCTTTTTTTTTTTTTTTTGTGCTAGATTTGAACTTGCCTCAGGAAACAAATTTGCCCGGTGTTTTTTCCCTTTTTCTCTGAATAAAAATGCATAGGTCTTTGTATTAACTCGATCATGGCTTTTTTTTTTTCTTTTTTTCTAATTGCTCTGTGTGCAGGTGTGACTATTAGTAGCAACACTTACTCAAAGCACCACTAAAATTCGACATTTCCCTCAGTAGTGGTTTCAGTTTCAGCACCAACAATTAACCCACTCGCTTTAGTATCGCAGTACAATCAGATTGAGATTAAAGCACAGAAACGGAAACCGTATCTCACGGTGAATAATTCCAGTCGCACTCTGCACCCTCAGTAAGAGTGAGGTGACTGCACGTCGCTTCTGCTGCAAAGAAATCGCTGGACCGCTTATTGAAAGGTGCAGAGCTTATGTTTCAACAGCCAGATGAGTTCTTCAGAGTTATCACTGTGCAAACAACCCCTTAAGTCAAGAATTATTTATGAACCTGCCACCTTCTGCCCACTCGATGTGCATTCTGACTTCGCTTCTCGGTTTGATTTGCTCTTAATCTGCTTTGAATCTGAAAAAGCATCAGTTAATCCCGCAGCCCTCCACTGGAATTCTCTTTAGTTTTTCCCACATGTCGCAGGACGTCTCGTTTCCTTAACGGTCTCGTTTGATTTCTGGGCATGTTTCCTGAGCCTGATTCTTTTTGCCTGTCCTAGAGTGAATGGCGGGGCCTTTGACATTAATACCAAACCGGAGGCCTGCATGTTTCTCTGCTCCTTTTTGACAGCCGCCTCTGTTTCCGAGGGGCTGTCAGTATTTTAGAGTGTACAGTATGTTACAGTGCCAACTTCTGTGGGAGCGGTGTGATCTTCACGCTGTGCTTCCTGCAGCCTTTTTTCCGTTTTTTTTCTTTTTTTTTTTTTTTTGGAAGAAAAAGCACACTGTCGAAATGTTTCCTTTACATGGTAGTTTGAATAGCATTTGCTAATTTTTATGATGAATTGTTATGATCGTTATTAATATTGTTATCAGTAGTATTAATGAATATTTGTTGCACAGCACTGACAGCTAAATGACGTGTAGTGCTACTAAGCTTGTATGATACGTAGAAAAAAACATTTATAAATCATGCAATTATTGATACTATCTAAGTATTTTTTAAAAACAGCGCTAAGGGTCGTTTACATAATATGGTCCCTTTTTTGGAGGTTCAGGCTTTTTGCATCATGGTTTCTGTAATTGGGGGAAAAAGAAAAAAATCAACTTTCTTTTTGGTACTTGAATAGCCTTTGCATTAGGAAACGATCTCTGACACTGGACGCGTACTCAAATTGTTTTCAGGATAACTATCATCTTTATTTCCTATCTGAAAACCTGAGCCGACCTCAGGGCACTCTCACTGACCTCATCTAAAGGATGGTGCCAAATCTGAAACAAGAAATACAACGGCTAGAGATGAATATTGCATGGATTTATTTCTATTTATAACAGAGAGAACTATTATGATATGAAATATTGCCTGTTCATTGACTTTCTGGGTGCTACTCTGCACATAATAATCTCACTGGGAGTCCGGATATGTCAACGATGTGCAGCTGTATTCATGAATGGTATTATCGTTTTGTTTTGTTTTTTTGTTTTTGTTTTTTGGGGAAAAATAAATAGCATTTACATTAGCAGACTTTGTAAATCCTTTGACGGATCAAATGAATTAAAGGAAAACGGCAACCCAAGTGTGTCTTCAGTATTTCTGCGTTCTCTCTCTTTCTCTGGCATCTGTCTGATCACACTGACAACATGCTACAAATCGTTCTGGGTCTCACAGAGGAACATGATGTTCCGGTGTGTAGTGGAGACCTCCTGTGGCTGAGCTGAACCACGGGCCATCTGGATGCACTCTTCATGTGTTGTAGCATTTATATAAAAAAAGAAAAAAAAGAAATTGATTCAGTTCAGCCTCGGCCAGTTTGACTTCTACTCTGCAGATTTTTTTTGGGGGGGGGGGGTTAAATGGCAATACATGTGCAAGAGACGGTGCAGTTTACATGAAGAACAGCCCCGGTTTATAATTCGAGGTATCAGCGGCTGAGAGAGACATTCACAGTGTCTGCTGTTTCTCTTCCATGTGTCCATCCATGCATCCATTTACGGCCTCACCGGGGAATAGGCTAAAATTACCACTTTCCACCTAATTTGGTTGATAGTGGTTATTTTATTTTTAAACACTTTTCACTACATTTTATGGTCTGATGATCGGGTCAGACTCAAAACCGCTTTTTAAATTTTTTTTTTGGGGGGGGGGGGGCAAGGAAATCAGCCATGTGTTGCTATTATAAGGCACAGTAGCTGTGATGAATGCATAGCACTGACAGTTTTGATGAATGACACTGAGAAGGTGAATACCGGAATCTTATTGATTTTTTTTTTTTCTTTCCCCCCTCCCAAGTCATTCCCAAAGGACTAGGATGTAATTAAGAAGAAGTCAATGTTATAGAGATTTTTTTTTTTTTTTTAAGCCTTGGGACCAGCTGTGCTGTGGATTATTATCTACATTTATTTTGCACTTAAGGCCCAGTGAGAGGCAAAGTTTCTCAGTCAGCATCTTACAGTGAGTGATGGGCTCCTCCATGAATACGCACTTGGTTTCTAAAGTTAACACTTTTTTTTTTTTCACAGATCTTTTCTCTTTTGTTTTAAATTGGTAAGGCAAAGGTGATGTTCCAAACACAGATGTGCCAAAAGAGATTTGTTTGGTCCCTGTTAATCCACATCTCAGATCTCTTGGCAAATATATTGTTTACATTTAGTTGTTGGTCACTTGGCCATGGCTAATTTAAAGTTAAGGAAATCCTTTTATGTAGAGAAACAGTATGTGCTACAGAGAAAACAAAGCTTTATGTACCAAAAACTAAAATTAGGTCCCTGTATCATTGCAGGCACATTGTTCCCATGTGGGACCTGACTGGATAAAAAGATATCTTTATAGATGTGGAGAAAAGTACAGTGATTCCTGAGTGGGAAAGATAAAAACACAAGTTGGAATAGTATAAATAGTGTATGACTTCAACATATAAATAAAAAGTGAAATGTGAGACGTAAACAGCAGACTCTGATAGACGAGGGCTGGAGAGCCACAGCATTGCAGGATGTTTGGATATGTTTCTAGAACCTCTGAACATCCTATGAATAGCCTTTTCCTTTCAAATGAATGATGTGTTGCAGGGGGAGAGAACTAAATCATCCTAATGAGTATACCTATGAATAAGAGTCCAAAAAGAATTATATAATGCACAGGAAAGTAATTATGCCTGGGGCAGTAGGTTATCTAATACTGGGTATCTGTGCTGGAGCAATTTTCCAAATTGAGCAGTGAGGCCCCCAAATTGTACGAGAATGGTAATAATTCCTGATAAGATTATTCATCTACAGGCACAGGCATGGTGTTCTGCAGCAGCTTCTCAATGATTTCTACTCATAACACTGACATGCAGTACCACTGCAGTGTTTCCCCATCACATTTTTTCACTCGAAGGGGTGGTAAGGTCTCTGAAATGACATTTGTGCAATGCTGGAATTCCATTAAAATCAATACAAATACAAAATATGTTTACAAGAACAGCAGCGGATGTGTTTTTTGTTTTGTTTTTTGGTGGGGTGACCCATTCCTCTTCTCCAGGAAAACACTGGTGCTCTCAGAGTCAAAAGAAATCCTCCTCAAGCATCCATCTCCATGCACAAAAAATTCCATTTAAATGATTCATGTGCAGCACAGGGCAACAGCTTTGATAAAGTTACGCTCTTATCTTAAAGCTAAAACACATCACCTAGGTTTAGAGAGGATAAAATGATTCATATGTTAATTTTCTTCTTTGCTTACAGTGTTTTTCCGCACTTCATTATGTGCAGGAAAGGAAAACAAACCTACAGACCTGACATGTCTTTATGTGATAATCACGGCAAGCACCTTAATGTTTTAGTGTTTCATTTATTTTAAGGACATGGTATAAAATATTTAGTGCTTAAATTAACATGCCATTGACTTTAATATGGTTTGAGTGGAAAATAAAGCCGCATGGGTCAGCTTTATTTTTAATGGAGACATATTAAATGATACATTGTCTGCACCTGCTGTTGAGAACACATTTATCTTTGTACACAGACTATATATATATATATATATAATTTTTATGTAATAACATTTTCCTCCATTATGCTATCAATAAATAAATAAAATAACAGACATCTAGCTGATACATCGGCCTCTAAAGATATATGGACTTAATTTTATTTCACTGGCTACATTTTTAAAAAGTAATTTTACTAAGCTGAGTAAAGACTACAACTTAAAATAAAATAACATTTCACATATTTTAAACCTAAAAAAAAATCGTAACCACTTCAAGGTTCATTCGATTGGCTACAGCGTTGAACTACACCTCCCAGAGTGCACCGCGGTAGGGCTTCTCGTCTCCAATTGGTCCCGCTCTTCGAGCAGCGGAGGCAGACATGAGGCGGTGGTGAGAGCCCGGCGGAGAGCTGCGGAGCTGAAATGAAGCGCGCACACGGAGCAACTCACACCGCGCAGCACCGTGCGGCTCGAGGAAGAGGCTCCGCGCCGCTAAAGCTGAAGGCTGCTCCGGCTGAATGAAGGGCTCCGTCCATGCGGAGGCTAGCGCTCATTCTGCTCCCCTGTGCTGTCGCCGTCCTGGTGCACTTGTGGTTGGCACAACGACCTTCCTCCACCCCGCTGGACAACAACACATACTCGGGTACTTTTTTTTTAGCTACAACCCTGGGCTTTTTACCTCCTCAGAGAGCCTCGTAACTTTTTTCTTGCGAGCGGCTGGCTAACTTTGCCTTTGCCGCCCCGTTGTGGTTGTTAGTTTGAGTGAACACGTAGTTATGGTCAGTCGCCGGACTGTGTGTTTTATAATGTGTGTTTTATGGAGGAAAAGAGGTGACCGTAACATTTCAGTAGTGTGGGGCGTTGCTGGTAAAGTCTCAACGTATGAAGCGAGCTGAGCATCTCCTGTTACAGCGCGACTACTGTGCTCTGTGACGGCTTCAGACCGATTATCACTTATTATGAGCCCTCACACCGCTGTGTGAACTGGCGTTACCGTCAAATGAAGGTAGTTTAACTATCTTTTGATGCAAGAAGACATTAATCTTCACGGGGTTGCATCGCTGTAAGTCACTGCAAACTAAATATCAGAGGAAACTGCTGCCAGGGATTGGTTGAGTTAACCTTGATTTGATGCCAAAGTGTGTGTGTGTGTGTGTGTGTGTGTGTGTGTGTGTGTGTGTGTGTGCGCGCGGGCGTACACGCGCGCTTTGATTTCTATCATGATGATTTTGGTTATTTTACATCTGTCCTCTGTGTAATGCTCTGCTATGATTATGATGGCCTGTTGTGCGAGATAAATGTCAGTGAAATGTTTCTGTTTCCGACGCAGATGAGCCATTACCTTTCTATGAAGTTTTGGTGGGAGTGCTGTCAGCAAGACATCATTATGAACTGCGACAGGCGATAAGAGAGACCTGGCTGGGCTACCTCAGACACCACCCCCACTTCCAGCACAGGTCTGCAGGGTGGACTTCCAACTTCACTGCTTTTTTTTGTTTGTTTGTTTGTTTGTTTGTTTTCTGTCTTTCTAAAATCATATAGTGGAGAGGAGGGAGGAAAAAAACAATAGCCTGCAGCTGGCAGCAAATAACTGACAGCCCCATCAAGCCTTTTATCTTTACCTGACCAGCGGCCAATATTGTTCTCTTTCATTCTTCCTCTTTGTCCATTTCCTTCTCATTCAGCGATCTGAGCACCGATAAGGTGTGATGGCCTTTAAGCAACCCTCGGTAACCATGGCAACGGAGGGTGGATAGATGGACAAGCTTTAGAAATCTTGTAGTGGAATATTGCGCAAACAGGAAAAAAAAGGTGTATGTGATAGTGTTTGTATTTTTTTTTTCTTCCAGAGTGGGGGTGAAATTTATCGTGGGGGAACATGGGTGTCCTATTCCAGAGGAGGACAGAGAGGATCCTTACTCCTGCTCCCTCCTGAACTTCACCGAACCAGGTAAAAGGAGAAAGAGGAGAAGAAAGAAGGAAAGGCATCTGACTGCAGTTTTATTTCTCTCTGCGATCTACTGCTTGCATGTGCAGTTGTCAAAAGGGGAGCGGAGGCAGAATTAACAGCAGAGGAGTTGAGAGAATGAGAAGAATGCGTGTTCAGAAGAAAAGTGAAACACCTTTTATTCGCGTGCTCCCACAGCTCAAGGACAACTTTCTCTTCCTTTGTATATCTAAGGCCAAAGCAGAAACGCTCGCCGCTGCGGGGGTAACTAGAACTGCTTAACACTTGAAAAGTAGAGCTACACAAAGAGGAGACAGTATGTGAAATAATTTAACTCCCTCGCATTCAGTTTGAACGTCCGCAGTAATTGTTGACGTCTGTCGCCTTCGCAGAGCCGGTCCACTTCTCCACTTTTACTGGCATCAAGCTGCCTTCATGGAAACATAATTACAGCTCATCAGAATGGGCTTTTCACATAGCGGCCTTTAGGGTCATGGCAATGCGTTGTTTTTTATTTTTCCCCCCAGCCCATTCTCTGGCCTCCGCCGCGTTAATGGTTGTTGGTGTTGACGTGATTTGCTTTAGAATCGGAGGCAGGCAGGCTTTTGGTGCGCATGATGCTCCGCGTGATTGGAAGAGAGAGAGACGGCGGCAGCTCTTAAGCACAGTCGGGTACCTGACGCAGGATTCAGGTCAAAGCGTGCGTTAAGCGGACAATTAATTGTCGAGCTGAAATGTGTTTGTTTGCGCTGCATTCATCACAGGGTATTTTTTTCCTTTTGGACCACAATAAGGTGAATGCTAATTAGATTCTGAGAGCAGTAATCCTGCTGCCAACAGAAGGTGTGTGTGCTTTTGAATTGAGGAGAAATGGTGAAATTCTTAATGATGTTTAAAGGTTTCAGAGCAGATATAAACACACTGCAGCGTGAGATGGATAAACTGATTGACATGTAATTAAATATTAAAAATTTTTCCTCACTAAATGTGATACCTCTGAGTTTTGAACTATTAAGGAAAAACAAGCACTTTAAAAACATCATGCTGAGCTCTGTTTTTATTATTTATTATTTTTAGCCAGTAATGAAAATATTGGATTGATTTGTGCTCTACTTAATGAACCACACACAATGCAGCATGTAGTTGGTGCTTAATATTGAAATAATCACCTGTGAACATGCAGTGCAACAGGAAATGTTTAAAATGTACATTTGGTTATCACATTTGTTTCATATTTCCAGGGAATAAACATCACTCAACAGCATTTATATTTAGTCACCATAGATCATCATTAAATATCTCCTAACGGTAATATAACCCTGCGGCTCTGTTCCATTCAGCCAAAGTGAGAAGGATGGGATAAACCGTCTGCTCGTCGGCATCTCTAATTGTCTTTATTTTGGAAGGCGCTGTAGAAGTTTTGTAGAACGCACATAAAGCAGACAAAAAGAGAAAAACCCAGCTTCGCTTTAACAGCCTTGATCTTTTCATTGATCTCTCGGGTAATAAACGTCTCTTTTGTAATTAAGAAGGCACGCTCACAAGCAGGGGCTCGCTTTGAAGACAGCCGTCCTAAAGAAGCAGCTCCTCGAAGTGCTGATGCTGGAGCTTTCCCAGAGTCTGCCTCCTCTTTTGAAAGCTCTCCGTCTTCTCGTCATCACTTAAAAACAAACCAAAAGATGGTCAGCATATTGGGATTGTAATAAATTTCATCTGTTCTTGTGAAGTGACTCGCTGCCCTCTCTGTCCCTGTGGCAGGCCAGGATGCAGAGATAGAGGTTGTGACAGTGTCTGACCCCTCGGTGCTCGCCCCCTCCGATGTGTCTGCCATCGCCCTCGATTTCAAGGTCCTCCACCCAGTGGTGATAACCCAGCTGGGGGTGTTTCCCAGCGGGACCCGAGCGGAGCTTCACAGCAACGTGACGGTGAAGCTTCTTCAGCTGGACCAGGAGGTAACACGGCTTTGACCTGCGAGCATAATGTATCGCGTACGCTGCTTTTCTGTGTAGCTCGGCAGATACACAGCCCGAGGGCAGCTGGAGGACTCGGCGCTGCTGCTGTTTGTTCAACAAACTTCAACTCATTTTAGAGTCCTGCTGTTGAGATAGCAGTGTGTGGTAGTTCAGTATGGATGACAGTGTCTGTGTGAATTCTTTATGGATAAAAACGTGTAATTTTTCTTTTTCTTTTTTTTCCCCCCTTTTCCTCCCCAGGAGGCTGTGGTTACTGCTCGCTTCAGCTCCATCAGCACAGGGACCATGGTAAACTGGATGTGGTACAAACCAGTGGAGCAGTTCATCTTGCCGAAGGTCAGTTTTTCGCTGATTGTCTGGGCTGTAGCCACGACTATAGAAAAAGAGAGTAGAAGTCCTCCAGTCTCGAATATATGAATTGAATTGAGCTCTTTTTTTGAGTACTAGAAAGCTACTTTCAGCTGCTCCCTTATTCACAAGGGGTCACTGCAGCAGGTAGCTCTGCATATTTGATTTGGCAGATCTTTTTTTAAACTGGATGCCTTTCTTGACGCAACCCCGTGGGATTTGTGTCTCCTCCCGGAATCGAACCAGGGATCTTTTGCTTGTTTTTTTTAAATTCATTTCCAACATAAGAATTTTATTTGTGCAGCACTATTTAAAATGCAGTTACAGTATGATTCACAATGTAGGTAAAAGCCACACAAATAAGTGTACATAACCCACATAAAGTACACACCCGCATACAAATACAGATATAAAACAAAGAATAGTTAAGAAAATGTCAGCCTGTACAAATGTGAACCTTTATTAAAAATGTAGAAGTTAAAGAGCTTGAAGCAATTTGAAATCCTTCTTCACTTGAAAGAAATCAAGGACTTTTCTTTTGGACATATTGTTTTGATTTTAATGCAACAGTTCCTCTTTAGAACTGGGTCTTTTTTCACCCACAAAATATGGCTGTGAATTATGAGACCAAACGACCGCTGGACCTTTGCAAACATCATCATCCCCATCTCACTCGCGCACACAGTAATGTGATCTCCATCTGCAGCGTCGTCTTCTTTTCTCCGGCATGTAGGTCGATAACTGTGGAGGAGGTGAAAAGGGGGGAATAAAATCGCGTGAGTTATAAAAGTTCAGGGGTTCATGCATTAATTAAAAAAAATGATTTATCATTAATGTGAATAGGTACCACAGGAAAAGTATCTGATAGCAAAGCAGAATACTGAAGAGCCTCGCTGCATTTTTATCCCATTATATTTATGTAACTGTAACCGTAAGCGTTTCCACCATGAGCTGGTGCAGAAAAGCAGCACATCGGCGCATAGAAATTCTCCAGAATTCAGGAAATGAAGTGTTTGATGCTCAGAATGTCCTGCCGTGACGTTCAACCCGTGCCCGTTTCTGCACGTACACCCAGCAGTGATGTCACGGGGTGCAAGAGTACGCCGGTACATCGCTGCCGCAAAGACGAGGTTCGGGTTGTTAAATTAATCTTTCATTAACATTGTAGCAAAGCATAATGTAATCCACTCTAAAGTTTCCAAGTCTGCAGTGTCCTTGATGGTAGCTAATAATATCTTTCAGATGAAATGGCATTGGACAGCACACTGTGTGCCGCCTCTGACATCTGTCTTTATTCCAGGGCTTTGAGGGGACGCTCGTCTGGGAGAGTCTTGACTCTGCCGCATTGACCACAGTCAACTCCTCCTCTGTGCAGCTCACTGATGGAGGAGGCGTCCTCAAGATCTCTTCTGTACGTGTTCTCACATAGCTTCAAGAAGGAAATATATGTATAAAGTACTTTAAATCCTCTTTCAAGTTTTCAAGTCCAATAAGTTAAAACTTTTTTTTTTTTTTTTTTGCTTTTTTCTTGGAATTGCAGATTGCGGAGGGGATATTGCCTCATAGAAGTGCTCTTGGATTTCCCGGTTTGGCTGGAGGCTTCACATTTACTATCTATGGTTGGTCCAGCAACAGAATAAACTTTGCACTTTTTTTTTAATGATAATGGTGTGATCAAAGCCGTCTTATGAGTCACGTTTTTAAAAACAGTACATATGTAAGAAGTCCAGAAACCCTGCTCACTCTGGCAGGGTGTAAGATTAACTTCTTCTCACCGCAGGCTTTTTGCATATGTTCCAAACAGAAAATAAAATTTTCATTCCTTCGACACCCTGCTGTTCAGTATCGATTTTACCTACACGTGTTTGCGTTAGAGTCTGAGTGAGAGTAGATTTGGAGTAATTCTGTGGAGAACAAAATTAAATCCATTGTTCAGCATCTCTGGAAAAACTGAACTAAAGGTCCATTGTGCCAGACGTTATAATTTCTTCATATTGTTTTGACTATTATAACTTTTGCTGTTTTGCTGCCTTTTTCTGATTACCCCGATCATTTTCATCATTGTGCATCAGATGGAGATGGTCTGTCGGAACTCCTGCGGGGCCGCCCAGCCAGGATGGAGCTCCATGCCTCCAGGCTGAGGCAGGAGGATGCTACTTTGCAGGAGGAGAGCCTCAGGCATGGCGACATGGTGTTTGTAGATGTGGTAGACACCTACAGGAACGTGCCTTCCAAACTGCTTCAGTTCTATAAATGGTACGCCAAGTGCTAATGACTCGATTCTCTGTCTCCAAATTGCCTGGGCCCTCTGAGGAAATCAGCAACCTGAAATGAAAGTGTGTCGACGCCTCAAAATGTTTCACTGTTAGAATCACGACTGCAGTCGCTCAGTCAAGAAGTACAGTATGAGTCATCAGATAAAGAAAAATATAGAGTGGTCTTAAGCTGTGATGTGATAAGTATACTTTTCTGCAGACCTCTTGCCCTTCATGCTCACTGGTATTTGAAAGCAAATCCTCTCTGGGATATTGTTTTTAAAAAAAAAAAAAAATCAGAGGGTGGGCTTTAATTAAGGCTGCAAATTCCCTCTCTGGCAGGTCTGTGGGAAATGCTGACTTCAATCTACTGCTGAAGACGGATGATGATTGTTACATCGATGTGGACTCGGTATTAATGAAGATTGACCACAGGGGTCTCAAACGCAGCAATTTCTGGTGGGGGAAGTAAGTACAGTTTGGTGTCCGGTCCAGTTGATGGTGTATACTTTGTGTCCAATTGTGTTTACACTTTAACTTCAGCTGAATTTTAGAGCAAAGAAACAGGAATGCTGTGCACAGTTAAAATGATGATATGTCACCTGAAAGGGAGACTGTGTTTGGATGATAATGTATCTGCCATTCTGACCCAGTTTCAGGCAGAGCTGGGCAGTGGATCGCATCGGGAAGTGGCAGGAGCTGGAGTACGCGAGTCCAGCCTACCCGGCTTTTGCCTGCGGCTCTGGCTACGTGGTGTCTCGTGACCTGGTCCAGTGGCTCGCCAACAATGCAGAGAAACTGAAGGCCTACCAGGTAGAGTACAAGCGCTAAATAACAGTGACCGATATTCATGATCATAGCGTGAGCAGCCTGTCCTGGATGTCTCGTTGCAGGGAGAAGATGTGAGCATGGGGATATGGATGGCAGCTATTGGACCTCAGAAATATCAGGTGATTAAACTGCTTGAATGGCATGAACTGACTGCTTTAATGATGCACAACTGATTTGATTTGGTGTATTATCAGGATAATACCGGCATAAAATACAACTTAGCATACGTTCTGTGGTTGTGCCCGGTGTTTTCACGGTACACCGGCCTTTATCAGCGTCAGACTGATAAAGGTCAGCGTCTGGCATTAAGAAATGTTAGAAGCGTACAAATAAGAATCTATATAATGTATAATTTTTCTTAGAAAATAAACAGCAGCTGCATAACATACAATTCAAGTTGTAAATATAAATAATACTTAAAATTACAGCATAGATGAGGTGAGGGGCATTAATATATCACCTTTTATATGACATAGTGCAATGAAACAAAAAGAAAACTGCACTCTGCCACTCATTTGTATTCACTATTGGTCCTCTGAGCTTCATTAGCCAAAATTTAGCATGTCACTAATGGGCTCTGCAAGGAAAAAAGATACAATATAAATAAAAATGTGAACTGAAATGATAAACTCCCTCTCACCCTTCAGGTTTTTACTCGGCTAAGCACGTACAATTTGATTTCTATGAAAAAAAGAGGCGTGAACATTTGTTGTGATTATTTTTCTCTCACTAGTAATTCAATATGTGGTCTGCTTTACAGCTTAACATTTTCATTATGAGCATGTGGCAAAAAAAAAAACCTTCGCTAGTGGAGTCACAATTGGACCGCATAATTTAGTTAGCGGGTTTTAATCTTTGTAACCTCGAGCATATCAAAATAAAATACTGCCAATTTAACCCGAGAGAAACGTGACCCAGTGTCCACCTAATAATCAAATCAGCATGTGCGTGCGTGTCAAGACGGTCGCTCTCCTGTCCCCTTCCTGTTGCCAGGACCCCGGCTGGCTGTGCGAGAAGGAGTGCTACCTGGACATGCTGTCGTCGCCGCAGCACACGGCCAAGGAGCTGCACGTTCTCTGGGACAGAAAAAGGGCCTGTGGAGACCCCTGTGGATGTCCCTGGGAGCACTGAATGTGGTTCACGCTACACTCACTACGTGACACTGTGGGTAAAATGCACTTGACACTAGCTGTCAGTTCATTTTCTGTGATTTTTTTTTTTTTTCTTAAAACACCAAACTGAGCCATTATCAGTTGTTATT
>JAVDPK010003040.1:101137-140476 GCA_034780415.1 Cichlasoma orientale | reverse complement strand
TCAGACACTGATGTTGGACGAGAAGGCCTGGCTCACAGTCTCTGCTCTAATTCATCCCAAAGGTGTTCTATCAGGTTAAGGCCAGGACTCCCCACACCATAATCCCCCCCTCCACCAAACTTTACACTTGGCTCAATGCAGTCAGACAAGTACCGTTCTCCTGGCAACCACCAAACCCAGATTCATTGATCAGATTACCAGATTGGAGAAGAGTGATTCATCACTCCAGAGAACACATCTCCACTGTTCTAGAATCCAGTGGCGGTATGCTTTACACCGCACTGCATCCAACGCTTTGCATTGTGCTTGGTGATGTAAGGCTTGGATGCAGCTGCTCAGCCATGGAAACCATTCCATGAAGCTCTCTACGCACCGTTCTTGAGCTAATCTGAAGATCAAGAAGTTTATAGTCATATACACCGCAAAACACAGTGGTTATGCTGAACATTGAAATTCTTACTTTGCGAGTACCCTACACACACTTGAAATAAAAAACTAAGTTAAAATAAAATGAAAGAATAAGTATATAAAACATAAATAATAAAACGAGTGCAATATGTACAGATGAAAAAAAAAGGCAGGTAATCACAGTTTGTCAGTGGTTCAGTAGCCTGATGGCCTGTGGATAGAAACTGTTTTTTAGTCTGGTTGTTCTTGCTTTTACACTCCTGTAATGTCTGCCAGACGGCAGGAGTGTGAACAGTGTGTGCAGTCCTTGATGTGTGCTCTCTTTATTACCTGGGTATTATAAGTGTCCTGTAGTGATGGGGAGGCAACTCCACGGATGAATTGTACTGCCTTATGACGTGCTGTAGAGTCTTCCTGTCCTGAGTAGTGCAGTTCCCATACCACACTGTGATGGAGTTTATCAGGATGCTCTCCACTGTGCATCTGTAAAAGTTGCTGAGAAGCTCGGGGGATAATCCAAATTTCCTCAGCTTCCTTAGGAAGAAGAGTCCCTGAGCCTTCTTGACAATCTGCACTGTGTTGTAGGTCCAGGTGAGATCTTCACTGATGTAAGTGCCGAGGGATTTGAAGGTCTTCACCCTCTCCACCTGAGTCCCGTTGATGGATAACGGGGCATGCTGGTCGCTCCTCTTCCTTGGGTCAATAATCATCTGCTTAGTCTTCTCTGTATTTAAGGAGAGATTATTTTCCTGGCAACAGGACACCAGCTGGGCCACCTCTTCCCTGTAAGCTCCTTCCTCTCCCCCAGTAATCAGCCCGATGTTGGTGGTGTCATCAGCAAACTTAATGATTGAGGTATTGCTCGGGGGGGGGGGGGCACAGTCATAGGTGAAGAGGGCCACATCAAGTTTGGAGGTCTGTAGCGACTGAAAGTTGGAAACCTCTGGACATTATGCACCTTAGCATCCGCTGACCCCCTCTGAGATTTTACATAACCTACCTCTTCATGGCTGAGTTGCTGTCGTTCCCAATCGCTTCCACTTTGTTATATTACCACTGACAGCTGACTGTGGAATATTTAGTAGTGAGGAAATTTCAAGACTGGACTCACAGTTGCATCCGATCACAGTACAACGTTTGAATTCACTGAGCTCCTGAGAGCAACTGTTTGTAGAAGCAGTCAGCACGCCTGGGTGATTGGTTTATACACATGTGACCATGGAAGCGAATGGAACACCTGAATTCAGTGATCTGGATGGGTGAGTGAATACTTCTGGCAATATAGTGTATATATTAGTGTTATTTATTTAATGCTAAATTAATATGAAACTTAACTTGTTGGACTTTTTCTATAAATGTGAGTAAAACTTTGCCAACCTTACAAAACTGTTGGAAATTATTCCAATTTAAGAGGAGTGATAACTGCATCTCCCCTGATGCATGTCACACCTTAGGACAGGACATCAGGTCACACTGAAGGACAGAAATGGGAGTTACTGTATGAAGCAAGTCAGAATATGTGAAGTATTTTTTTTTTAAACTTTGATAGTTTAAAAAAAAAAATTCCAATCAACAATACAAAAGATCCATATGATCATTTCATTATTTCAGACATTTACTTTTATGTATTTTAAAATCTTTGAAAAATGCATTGTAACTTCTTTTTTAATTTACATAAGTATTTTTATTTCATCTAAAACACATTACCCTTCTCCTGGAGGGGGAACAGATATAGTTTTTGGTATGTTTATTAATATTACAGCACAACTCAGTCCGAGCCATACCACATTTGCAGGAAAGATGGTCAGTGACCCTTTGATCACCTTAATAAATTTTTGCCATAATTGGGTCAAGGTCAGAGGTCAAGTTTTTCTGAACGTCTTGTGAACACGATAACAATGTAATTTATGCATGTTCAAATTCATACCATAGATGGAGCTACTAAAAATCTTGGATGACTTCTTACCAAAATAAGGCCAACCACAGGAAGTGACCGTATTCTCAGTGGTTTATTTTTATGATTTTTAGCATTTCTCATTCCTGGTTTTTAATTTAGCCATTTGCAGGTCACTAAGTTATGTGCACCCCATTAAGATCTACTGAGACCCAGTAATTCTACGTGCAACCAGGGAATTTTGTCACCTAAAGATTCTCCTGGCAGGAGGCTGAGGGGGTAGCACTGGCGGCTGACGGTACTTTTTTGTTCAGTCATTGAGAGCATCTTTTGCACCCGTGTCCTCAGTAGATTACAATTATCTAACAGGTTCAAAACAATGACAATCAAACTGGCACTGATGCCAAAAACCGTTTCAGGATTCACACAAGTCCACAGGTGATTTTTATTTATTTATTTTTATTATTAAATAAATACAAACAAGCTGTTACTGCAAGAGTTGTCTCCTGAAATCAAAACATAAGCGGAGTATTCATATATGGAGCGCATAAGAAATATGTGCATACAACACCAGTGTGTATTCTCCTTTTTACATAACAGTGGTAGAGGTCTTTCCTATAAGCTTGGCACTCAGGTTGATGATTAAGGAATCTCAACTACATATGCAGTCGAGACATCTAAATCCTGTTTTTAAAACGTGGGGGAGGAGACAAAAAAAAAAAAGTAAAAAATTAAAAACCGGCATTTACTCACTCTTAGATAAACAACTTACATTTGCTGGCAAGGAAGAGAGAAATACATTTATGAATTGTGGTGCACATCAAAAGGAAGGCGTAAAAGCTTTTTTTGCCAACTTGCTATTTTTCATGTTCAGAGAATGAAAGCTCAAACCTTAAAATTCTTTTATTTCAATTCATGTCTTCCACTGACTGAACTGTTACATTTGGATACAAAAACTGGTTATGTGTACTATTAAGCAACACTTGAAGGATGCCATCATGCACACAAAACCAAAAGGCAACATTTGTGACTACTATCTGAATTTAGGTTTTTGTGTTCAGTGGTTACGACTCAAAATAGCGTATGCATTGAGGTTTTCAGGAATGTGTCTATCACTGTGCATCAGCATCTGTGTGCAGGAGTGCATGGGAGTCACGCAGCAGTCAAGGTAAATATGTAGTCAGTGGTTTTGGCTGGAGTGTGGCTCACTAGACTCGGCTGTGGCAGCCTCGCGATGCATCTTGCTAAGGTGTTTGACCAGGCTCTCCAGTTGAGGGTTTCCTCCAAACTCCCTAATGAGCCGGTACGCCTCCGTCTCCAGTTCCCGCAGAGTCTGGCGGGTGTAGGCAAATGAGCCCACCTTCTCCAGGTAGTCCACACAGTATCGTTTGATGTCCATGTTTTCTGTGCGCTGCCTGAGGATGTTCTGCACCTGGGTGCTCTCTGGACGTGACCATATGGCATGAATGGTGGGGAAAGAGAACTTGCCCTCAGTCAAGTCCTCACAGAAACTCTTGTTCTCGCTGTACTCGTGGGAGCTCAAGTTGGCATAGTCATCACGGATCTGGAAAAAGAGGCCCAGTGTGTCTAAGAGGGGTTTCAGGTCCTGCTTCCAGTCTGAGAAGAGCTGCATGAGGCCTACAGCGAGACCGAAGAGCCCTCCTGTCTTCTGCAGCACCATGCTACGATACTCCTGCTCAGTGGGACACGTGTAGGTGTCTCTCCAGTGGATGTCGAGGCCCTGACCACGATGCAGCTCCAGCAGCTGACGGGTAAACACTCGTACAGCCTCGGGATGCTCTAGGATCAGCACCTTCTCCAACCCCAAAAAGTAGACGTAGTTGGCTGAGTTAATAACAGAGGGAATGCCATAGATGCTATGTGCCACAGGGAAGCCTCGGCGCAGCTTGGAGCTATCCTCAATGTCATCTATGAGCAAGCTGGCATTGTGTAGCATCTCAGTCACCTCAATGATCACCTGGACATGAGACAAACACATTTATCCATTAATCCATATAAACATGGAGAAAGTACATTTTTTTGTTTCTGGAAGTAAAAGCCTCCGAATGAATATACCCCATCTTATCACCTGTACAGTTATTAATGGTGTTACCATTACAAAATCTTCCAATGCAGATGAAATATTAAAAAAAAAAAAAGTCTCTCCTCCTACTACTGAGAGAAGCTCTGTGTAAATTATGCATTACAACTTGTATACAGCAGAGGGTGCCATGCCTACATGCTTGTCTGCACTGCTCCACTAGTCAAAGTCTTCATCAGTAAACAAAACAGTTGCTGCTGAAACAAGCTAAGCAATCAGTCAGAGAGCATGAAGAGGGAGAGATGCACTCCAGAATGGAGCGGATTCACATTGTGACAGAGCAGCTGTCAGGACAGCAACAGAGCTTTGATGAGGTTATAGAAAATGCACGGTTGAGCAATTAGAGACACCACTGCAGGGCTTGGTGCACTTTAACCTCCTCTACAGAAACGATGAGGAAGGCTGAATACTTAACCTTAGCCATTACGATGAGTGCAGCGACAAGCTCTTTAATACAATATGACCTATCAGCCTCAACATCCAGAGCACTGCTGTGGTGAGTCAAGGGCAGTGTGGACAGTGGATATAGTTTAATCTCACTTTTCACCACTATGTGGCAGCACACACGTGCCAAATACTGTTTATACTGTGCTTGACAGACCAATGCCAAATAATAGTATTCATTTATCAGTGGCGAACACAGCCGCACACGGTTAACCCCAACTAGCTTTGTTTCATGTCCATGTTTGACACACAACAGTCACGGTGGCCATCAGGTGTCTGCTGTCCTGAGCTGGCCTTGCAGCCTGCTTGAGTGCTCTGCTGATTTAAAAGACAAGTGGGGTGGCCTGGTAATGAAAGCTGTTTGTATGAGGCCTGGGAGCACAAAGAGTGGCTCAGTGGGTCAGGCAGATGGCCAAAGCTGGGCCAGTTGAGCGGTTTATCCGCCAAACACAACCTTTCCTTCGGCAGGGTCCCGACACTCGCTCGCCCTGCAACCTCAGTGAGCCACTTACAGAGAAGGGGATGTGGGTAAAGCTACAATCAATGCACGCAAGGATTCAGAAGGTTTACTGCAAGCACACAGTTATCCTTGCAAATTACAATTCACTGTCAGGAAAAAAGAAACAACGGCTCAATCGAGGCCACACTTGAAATTCAGATCAAGAGCCTCAGATAACAGCAGCAGCCATCAAACCCGAACATGAGCACAAACAATTTTCAGGTTTTGGACTTCGAGTCTGGGTCCTCCAAGGAATTTAATTAGTCAGGCTGTCGCTGCATAATGCTGCCGTTTGAGTCCCGAGTGCCATCACTACTCCGCAAGTCTATATTGATTATCACAAGAGGTTACTGGTGCAGAAACTCACCGTTTGCTAAAGCTACTATCAGTGATCCATTAAAAATGCAGACACTCCTTCACAACAAACAAGCATACTGAGTGTAATATGTTAACGGGAGGTAAGTGAAAATGACAAGCCAGTTATGTTCTGGCATAAAACCATCTCACTTAGAGAGATCACTGCAGGTGATCACAGGTATGCCTGAGTCAGACTGCAGCACTGTTAAAGTCCGGTTCCATATGATCACTTACACCATGCCTACTGCATTGTGTCACTCACAAAAATATCATCTTTCACCCATTTTAGTGTCCAAATGAGTCTAATTTATGCAGATGTTCTGCTAATATTTAAACAAGACCCATCACCAATGGGGAGATCTTCCTGCAATTAATGAAAATATAAAATAAATGTAGGAGTCAGGATAACATTACAACCCCGTTTCATAATAGAAAACCCTTCAGCAGACATCTTATTAACATCTGAAAAACTATTTTGCTCTAATTTGGAAGCCTTACCCTAAACCTTTATCCAAATAGTTTTGGTCACGCCTGGGTTAGTAAAGCAAAATATGATTCAATATTAACGCTCACAAAATCAAAACCATTTTAAGCATGCTGTAAAAGATTGATATTCTGTGATTATCTTTAACATTTCTACAAATACTTTTGGTGACCACATCCTAGAACAGACACAAAAGATTCCCATGATAAACAAATGAAAGTACACACTGCATTCTTGTACAGCGGTGTATATATAAATCATGGAGTAATCTATAAGAATAAGCCATATATAATGCATCCTTACAAGGTATTCACATCATATTATACTCGTGTGTACAGGAACATGACTACATAAATTGCTGATATAAATGCATTATGAATAACCTCGCTACAATCATAAAGGTAACCAAAAATATATTATAGCATTAGCGGCCCAAAATCCTCCATGTTGTTTACTCTCTACTTCAGGTAAATACAGCCAAAGTGTACAAAGGTTACTAACCATTCAGGAATATGAATATCATGCTACACATCAAGTGTAAAGAACACACACACCAGATTTCATGGCTCAATTCCTTGTGGTTTTGGAGTCTATAGACTGGAAATGTAAAAACCTCAGAGACAGACATTCGGGAAGCTGGACAGACGGACCATATGACAACAATATCCTCCTGCTTTCTTTTGCACCAGAGGATTAAAAAAATAATAATAATTATAATCCACAGCTGTTATCTGGGATGAATTTTTTTGTTTTCTTTTTAAATTATGTTAATATTTATGCTGAACTCTCATATTTTGCCTTCATATATCCTTGTTTAATAAGGGCAAACAGCAGATGATTGTTTTTGATGCTGTGCAGTGAAGCCACAGACAAATTTAAACTATGGATAATGGAGCTTGTAACTATTTAACTTTTAGCATTAAGCTTTGATGCAATTTTATTAAATAAAACATTAATATTTTGGGAGAAGAGGGGATCTAATTAAACTGATCACAGACAACATGCGTCAGGTTAACTACTGTGGGGAAAACCCTGTAATACAGGTATATTACTAATAGGTATCCTTTTCCAACATTTCACCTGGATTTATAGTGCCCAAAAAAAAAGAAAGAAAAAAAAAAGTAGTTGCTGGTGATGTCAGTCATTGTAGAAATGAATGGATTAGGTAACAAAAAGTGAGCCCCAGGAATAGTTGTTTAAACCAACTTAATAGTTCAGTCATGTTCATGCTTGTTAACTGGTCATGCAGACAGGGCTGCAGTCCATAGAGTCAATGCTACATTGAAGCCTCAATAGATGATAGCTTCCCTCTGTTGTAAACCAGCAAATGTGAAGGTGGTACAAATGACATGTCCTAGACCAGAGCACTGCATAACCACATTCAATTTTAACTTGCATGGAAACGGCTGACATTAGCCACCCTGAGTGTGTCTGTCTACTGTTAGACTAGCTCTGGGGTCACTAATCTGCAGCTCTGGAGCCACCTGAAGCTCTTTTGCCCCCTTCCAGTGGCTCCCTATGGCTTTGTGGAAAAAAAACAAAACAAAACATCTGTGTGTGAACAATTTTCATCACTGTAAGTAATTCTTTACATTCTTCAGTTATGAAAATGTGAAGCCTATACATGGGGAAAAAAAAGTTTTAATGTTTCTTTAGCTTTTATGTGTGTCATATCCTGCATCGGTCCCCATTCTTTTGCTGAATGTCGCACCGGTGGCTAACATATACATGAATGGCTAGTCCTGAGTCCTACCTATGATATCCAAAACAAAAAGTCTCTGAGGTAAACACAGTTTAACTGTGGACAGATTCACTTGCCTTCATCAACAATGCTGCTGGCTTGTAGGTATTCTGGATCTGAGGCTAGACTCAAAGTGGCCTGCATAGCTTCATAGTTACTGTTTCAAAGCACGCCTCAACATGCTAAGATTTTTTTCCCCTCCATTTCAAGCTGTTTTGTTGGTAATACTAATACTAATACTAATACTAATAATAATAATAATAATAATAATAACCCACTGCAGAGTAGGCATGTGGTACAAGATAAAATATTTTAAATTATATACACCCATTAGTAATAGTCATTATAGGCTCATATGTTCTGCAGCTCCTACAAAAAAAACTGGTTCCCAGACTAGTTGGTTAGTCCAAATCTCCATTCCAGTGAATAGCAAATTAGTTGCTACACACTCCTCTAACTTCTTCCATAGATTCCATAGAGGACAAGTTGACACTGCTGACACTGACAGATTAGTGGACTGAACAGAGGCGCAATTTAAAGTATTACCACTTTAAGCCAGAAAATTCCTTGAGACAAAGTGTACACACTGGCTTACTCACCTCTATCATGGTTAAATCCAAAATACTCCCAAACAATGGCAGAGGCTTTTTTGGTTCACTATGCTGCACAGCTCACTGAGCTCAGGTGGCTTCACTTGTACAGACTGCCCTGTAATGATGTGTGTGCCGCAGTGACATACAATACTGCACCTCAATACAGCATCTTCATCACACGACTTTCCAAAACAGACAAGCATCTGCATTTTTGATCTTACTGCATCTTAATTTGAAGATATACCAGTATAATATACTGATGCTGCTGACGACAATCTAACCTGGTTTGACTTTTAATGCGATACAATCGTCTGCATCTTATCCGCTGTATGTTATAATAACCCTGTAAGACATTACAAGTTTGATCCAGTCCAGGCATTTGAAATATTTTAAAAGGATAACTTCATCTTTACACTGTCCCGCAGTTTTATTTCCCCCCACATTATATTATGTGTGAACCTGCCACCCATTTCCTAGTTTGTTTGTTTTTTACTCACAGATGTACCCATGTTGTCTCACTCTACCGTAAAAACATACGAAGCTCTAGGCCTGAGGTAGCAAACACTCATGAACATGTGTTTCCAAAGTAAAAGACAGCATATAAAAGAAATAACCTAAACAGTCTCAGAGAAAACAAAAGAAAAGCTGTCAGCTAAAGGTCGCAAGGAAAATGATGAACACAGGGAATTTCCCCAAGCATCCACCACCTGTGCTGTGATATGCAGCGCAGCAGCACATATGGGCTTTGATAACAAATGCACCGCCAAGTGAATGAGAGAGAGAGTGTCACTGCCTCCATCTATCTGAAGCCATGGTTGTTTCCATGGCGGCAGCGGCGACTTCTTGGCAACAGCGTGCTAATGACGACGAGAGGAGTGCTCTCAATCTACATGGTGGGTTCAGCAGGAGTTTATTTAGCTGCAACACAGAGACGGAGGGATACAAGGGGGAAGAGACAGGGCTTTTATATGTGAGGTAGATTTAAACTCCAAATAACTGCTGCACCATAACAGGGAAGTACCCACTAAAGTGGAATTACCAGGAGAACAAGTAGATTTTGAAAGAACTCACTTATTGAGGTAGGTTATATAACCAGTCAACAAATCTACAAATCAAGACTAAAGTATCAAAAAAATGTTTTCTCAACTTAAAGGAAAGCATATGCTGAGATAAATATGACCAGCAGACCAACAGTGATGTGTTTGATTAAGTCACTAATGTTATTCTTGCAATCAGATCGGCTGTAAAAACTGCAGTATGTGATTAAAGAGTGAGGTAAATGCTGTCGCAGGGGAAGCACTGACATGACAGTAGTGATATATAATATCTAATCTCAGAAGAGGCTGACAACTTTATTACTTTGTCCACAAAAAAAAGCATTTATCTATTGTAAATAGACACCTGAAAATGGTTATCAAATAAAAAGGGCATTGGACTCTTCTTTGGGGACTAGACAACCACAAACACAGGAGACAACAGTGAGAGACCTCTGGGCTTTACTGCAGAACTAGTATTCCTCGATTTGTGAAGGGTTTATAAAACATTCAGGAAAAACAGAGACCTGTTGAACAGCAACTGTAATGAGACCTGATAGGCTCAGCACTTCTGCATTTTGCACCATAAAAGGCGTGTAGATTCAGAAAACGCAGATTAGATGGCTTTGTCAATGCAAACAAGAACCAGCTAATGCTATCAGTATAATAGGGTCAATAGCCTGATCACCCTAAGGAGACAGCGGTGACGGCCCTGCTCAATAAAACCAATAAATCCAGACTGGCTAATCTGAAATTCATTTAGCAGATGAAAAGGAAGGAATTCCAGTCTGCCTGTATGTGTGCTTCAATGTGTCTGTAGCAGTCTAATTAGGCAGCCAAGAACATGTTACAGCAATGTAATGGATGAGTGCAAGTGTAGGTTTTTACTCTGGAAGCAGACTGTGACTTGAATCCACTAATCCCTATCTGACAAAGGTGATCAGAGGGCAAGAAGCTGATAAACGAGTAGCCTCTCACTGGAGATTAATGTGAGTACAATAAATCTAAAAACACAAAAATTCACCAGACCAAATATATGCTCTAAACTACAATTTACTGCAACATCAGTAGAACTAACTATGACTTTAATACATCAAAATCCAAGTTTTAAAATACATTTTATCTAGAAATAATACAATAAAAGTAGTAGTTGCTTCATTATACTTCCTGTATTACAAACAACACCTACTGCACCTACTATTAATCAGTATGCGTTTTCTTTTGTCCATCGAGTGTTAATGAAAAATGTATTTCAGAAAAAAATGGACACAAAAGGCAACAATTTAGAAGTACTGCAATCATGAAGTATCTCATCCAATTCTCTAGTAGTAAAAGGGTGATGTGATATCCAGTACGAGCACAAGCTCATAAAGGCAGCGTAGAGAATGTGTGCAGTGAAACAGAAAAGAAAAACTCTATATGAACAAATGCACTGTATGGAATTCAGTGTGTAATACCAGACACATTTTGGTAGTAAAACATTTATCACCACTTACATTTTACAATCTTTGGCATACCTGTATGTGTCGAGTTATATTATTTGTCTGTTGTATTGCATTTAATTTCTTTATATAATGTAGCCAATAAAAGGAACTGTTTCACATATTTAATTTGTTCCCATCTACATTTTTATGTAGACTGTTCTTTAGTTGAGTTTAATAGAAGCTTCTGTGCCTTTCAGAGGATGGAAAACGGTGTCATAAAAATAGCCAAAAAGTCTGTACAGAACACACTCTGATCTGACACGGCTTGCTACTGTTAGTCACATCAAATTTAGCCTCAACCCACAAAGCCGGATGATGAATGAACCTTGTTCCTCTAACTGGCTCAACGGCCATTCATCAGAGCAACATGAGATCTTTTTGAATCAGTCCTCTAAATGTGTAATGTGGGCGTCAATTTACAGATCTACAGATGAGCTAAGGGATCATGCCTTCTAGCAGTCACACCTCACAATCATCTCTTGAAGCAGTCAGCTGGCCTTGTAAACAAGGTCACTAGCAGTTGTAAAAGTACAATTACTTTAAAAGGGTAAAGCAATTTTTGACTTTGTTTAATAGAAAAAAAAGAATAAATAAATATAGATTGATTAGCGTGTAATTAATCTTCCAACAAATTTATAATTTTTTATAAACTCAGAATTTATCCATTATAAACGCACAGGAGGGGGCACCAGTTTGTGGAAGCTGCCATGTTGCCCGCCATCTTGAATACAGTGGACGAGAATGACATTGCTGTTCTGCGTAATCACGTTTTATGTATGAGGCTCGAGACCAGCCACATACCTAACACACCTTATAAGACACTTTTAATTAAAAGATCACAAACAGCGCTTTTAAACTATCTGACCATTTGGAATTTGTATATGCGTATTATCTTTCTCCTCCTCCACCACTGCTGCTCTGTCTCCTCCCTTGTCCCCCTCACCTGAACTGAAGTCAGGGGTCTAACACACAAAAAATTATTAGACATGCGGCCCTCCCTTCTCCGGACAGCTGACAACGAGCCAGCTAAACAACAACAGCTGGTTACAAGCTAACATTATGACAGCTAATGTTAGGCTACAGTGTCCTAAAACAAACAAAAAACATATCACACTTTGCCTCTGATAAACAGTTTGATTACATTCTCACATTGGCTGAGTTTATTCGCTCAGTGTCGAAGTCCAACAATGTTACATCCACTTCAAAAAAAAGTTTCACTAATTACGGCTAACAGCAGCAAAAACAGCAGCGCTTACCAACAGAAATGTTCAGGATATCCTCAACAACTCACCTCAGAATCACAATCAGACAAAAGTGAGTTTCACTGACTCATCAACTTGTATTGGACTCCCTTCAAAGTTTTACAGCATCCTCCACAGTAAATAGATGTGGACGTCCAGAATATTGACGGCTGAGGTAAACAGTGGACTGACGGCCTACACTGACTACAGATGAACGGTGGTCAGAGTTCTTTGTCCTATAGTGGCCACCATAGCTAGGATTGTGCACTTCAGAGGGGTAAGAAAACAGAATTCAGTTGACTGCAAATCTGCAATCTGTCATTTAGTGGTGGTGAGATTTTACACATCGTAACTTTAACAAGCAACAGGCTAAAAACAGGGAACTGACAAAAACTAGAGTTCCTGTAGTGGACACTTGAGACTGTCTTCAGCACTGTCAATCCCCATAGACTCCCTTGTTAAAATGCCCAATTTCACAGTATCTACTAAGCCTCACCCCATTAAACTGGACCTCTTCATACTGTGTGTGCCTTCTGGAGCATTTTCAACTGATTATCTGACCATACATGTGTGGTACAGCCCATCGTAGATGTTCGTGCTTCAATTTTGGGGAGTGTAATTGTAGTATTTTATTTGTCTGTTGCTTAACACTAATTAGCAGATGTGTGTCTGTGTGTTGCACCTGTGCAGTTTATGAATTCAGCCTGTTAACCAAGCTAGCTAGCATTAGCTGATAACTTAGCACTACACCGACCGGTCCAAATAAGGCAACTTCCAGCATCAAAAAAAATAAATAAACTAAACGGTGGTGGCCAAAATGAACACTGAGGCTTCAAATTGCAGAGTTGACTGTCTGACTCACAGTGGCTACTTCCATGTTTTATATACAGTAGATGCAAGTCACTGTTACTCAAGTCTGCATCCCTACCTCTCTAGCAACACAACCAAGTATAAATACCACGGGTAATAAAAATGCATTCAACTCCAACAATTCATTAAATCAGCAACTGCAGAAATAAGGGTTAAAAAGAAAAATAAATCTAAGGATCAGACAAATGCAGAAAAACTGAACAGTTTTTAAAAAGCTTTGCATAATTTTTTTTCCTCCATCTCATTCCACTTAATCCTCAGGTGTATTAACAACCTCCTTTAATAAATCATGTGCGCTCTAAGCTCTTCACACAAGCTTTACACTTAGGAACAACTCCGCTGATAAAAATGCAAAACGGCTGCATTTTAAAATAAACTACCCGCTCTGAACGAGCACAGCTTCATTTTACCTTCCTAAACCTGTTGGCAACAATTAACACCAGACAACTCTGGCAGCAAAACGGATGATTTTTCTCACCTGCAGTTTGTCCTCGGGAACATTGAGCCAGTGGTTGAATGCTTGGGCAAGTTTTGTTCTTACTTGTTTTCCTGCCGAAAAAGCAGAACAAAAATAAATAAATCAGCTGGTTAATTGTAAAAGACAAAATACCTACAGTGGTATTACCTTACATAAGGGACTTCAATGTTGCCAATATTAAAAAAAAGAAAAAAGAAAAGAAAAAAGGAACCATTAAGGTTTTCTTCTTTTTTTTTTTTTTTCTTCTTTTAAACCTTCATGCTTTTATTGTTGGACTATTAGAGTAACCTTCCATCATTACCAGTTTGAAATAATCCTCATTTATCATATGCTGTGCCCCGGTGCAGCCCCACCCCCTCCCACCTCCAGGTAATTCTGCTGTTCTAACACTGAAATCATACACATGCATTTTAAAACAAAACTGTGTGACTGTACATTTAGAACAGAGTGAAGTCTGAGCCTTTGGCTTATGTGGGTTATTTGTTACTGACCTCATCTGAAATTTTAATCATTTCAGATGACCAAACAAAGAAAAGCACACTGTGGCACATATAACTGAGCTGGTGGATTACCAGATAAATCACCTTCAGTCAATGTAACTATTAGATTAGGTCCATAAGCATGTGGACAATTACATGATTTTTTTCCCCACTTGCATCCACATGTCTATGAACTTCATACTGAAAGTTCTAGTAAACACCCCCTAACTATAAGTTTGACACTTTTGTCTGCTAAATAAGTCATGCAATAATGAGGGAACAGATCTGACCTGGCCATGAAACTGCTTGACAGTCACTTGTCTAATTACTTTTGAGCTTCTGGGGGACTGTGTATAAAAATGGTTGTACAGTTAATGCAATACATTTGTTAAAATGTGTGAATTAAAGTGAAATTCTGCACTTTGATTACATCTTGATTGCTTGCTTTAAAATCCACTGTGGCGCTATACCAGGGCAAAAAAAAAAAAAAAAAGTGTGTCACTGTACAAAAACTTATGGACCCAAGTGTTAATTATAGAGTTGTGGTTACAGAGTGTTCTGTATTTAGTGTGCAATGAGGCTAAATAACCACAAATCTAACAGATTAAATACATTTTAACGCCACTTTAACAAAAACAGTTGAAGATCTAAGTGATGGTGAACATTAAACCCATTAACATTAGTCCATCAGCTCTTGCTGAGCTGCTACCTGATTAAAACACTAAAGCTGAAAACACAGGCAGGATGCAGCTGATCTACATGAAGCGTGGATATTTTTCTGTTCAAAGATATTTAAGGCATTTTTTCCTTCATCCTATTGAACTCTGCTGTAAAGCTGTTTCCACTGAGTGCACAAAGCCATAATCTAAACCATAATGGTGATTAGTAGGAGTATAATGATAAATACTGTCTAGATCTTACAATTTGGGCAGTAGAGCTTAAAAGGGCTGAAGTATATTCCAACTGCAACTCAACTTAAAAAGGAGACTTAGTGCCATCCTTTGTTCCATTTAAAATGTAACCTGCTGAAATCGAGAGCCAGAAAACAGAAAGTGTGCAACTGTGCAAATGCCTATAGCAAAGAAACATCCCAACTAACAAATACCAAGCACATGTCCTATTTACCCAAATTAACTTCTGCTGTTAGGCTGGGCTTTTCTCTACTGACAAGAAGTGACCAATCAAAACGGAAGAAATAAAAGCCTCAAAAACAGCTGGTAGGAAAGGGAATCTAAGCTGAAAACAGAACAGTTAAACATGCACAGAGCTGTGCACGGCTTGCTCATCTCAGAGTATTTAATGTCTAATTTCTTCAGCCCTTCCATTTTATTAATATTAGAAGTCATCATTCTGTGAATTGCAGCCTCATATTTGAGTCAAAGATATTACAAATACAGCAAATTGGTTCATGCTCAAATTATTGTCTAGCCATTCTGTGGTGAACATTAAAATTAAAACCATATAAAACTTAGGCTTTAAAAAGAAATAACATCCTCAAGGAAAGCAATATACTGCTGCAAAAGTACATATTAAAAACGTAATAGCAAAATCTGTCAACGTGCCAAACAAACACTAACAAATTATGTGGAATACTTTATTAAAAGCTGAAATTAATAAGCTACAACTTATTATGATTATGCTTAACTGATTATAAGACAATCCCCCTTTTCCAATGTATTTGAGAACCATAATTCTTTTACGCTCGTCCTTTTGTCAAAGTTTCCCCTCAGACACCAATAATTCAAGAAGAACGGAATCCTCAATGAGCCCTTTTCCTCATAAAAAGTGAAATATGGTAACATCCAAACCCACATTTGTGTATCTCGTCTATTAGTCACAGACTCGCACACACTCTTATCAGACTCCCGAAGAAGTCAGAATCATTTGCTCTCACAGTTAGCATTTGAGTCTTTCTTAGCTCATCATCTGTGAAACCCACAGTTCTTGGCTGTCTGACAGATTTTTATTCCTGCAGTGAAGACATCAGAAGACACTATGAACACAATCTCAGTTATCATAAATAAGATGACCCCATCCATTCTCTTCCGCTTATCCTGAACAGGGTCGCGGGGGGACTGGAGCCTATCCCAGCTGTCAGGGCTGTCATAGGGCGAGAGGCGGGGTACACCCTGTACAGGTCGCCAGCCTGTCGCAGGGCTAACACAGAGAGACAGACAATCATTCACACTTATGGGCAATTTAGAATCACCAATTAACCTAACCCCAGTAACTGCATGTCTTTGGACTGTGGGAAGAAACCAGAGTACCCGGAGGAAACCCACACAGACACGGGGAGAACATGCAAACTTCACACAGAAAGGCCCGGGCCAAGGTGGATTCAAACCCAGACCTTCTAGCTGTGAGGCAGCAGTGCTAACCACCACACCAGCGTGCTGCCCACACCCCCACCCCCCCAACTTAATTACCAAAAAAATATATACACAGTTTGTGTGTTATGGTAATATGACATTTTATTTTAACACCTACTATGCCAGTACCATACAAGCTTTACAAACTGACTCACATCACCTAAGCTTTATTATGCCGACTGTGTCTGAACTAGAGCCTTTTATCATGTTCAGTATCTAAGACATTTTGCTCACATTCTGTTTCATGGACTCTAAAAGGAAGTGAGCAGGTCAAAGGTCAGTGTCGCTAGAGTACTCATCAGCTGTATGTAAGGCTCTTGGTGACATTACAGGTGCTTGTCTGTTTATCTACATCTCCTGTCTCCCCCTGCAGCCGCTGAGACACAAAGAGACTCACCCGGCAGTTGCAACAAGTAGTTGTATGGTTCCAGCAAGATTCGGTCAGCAGCAGCCTCCGAGCCACGGTCCATTGCTTCAAGTTTATACAATATATCTAGAATGGAGAACAAATAAGACAAAAAGTAAGGGAAAAAAAATCCAAAACACAATTTTTAAAGACGTTTTTTTTTTGTTTTGTTTTTTTTTAAATCTGAGAATCATCTAATGTGGTTTGTCAGTGAATGCATACACTGTGTCGTCTGGCCTCATAACAACCTCACTACAACAAAGAACAAAAGGAAAGTGAATTTTGAAATTGTGTAGTGAATGGCATCCCTTCAAGCCCAGTTATGTCATAAATGCACAAATGTGTCTTTTCTCTTAATGCTTTCATTATTTTTAAAGCCCTATCCATGCTTTAACAGTTTTGCATGAACAGAATAGTTCTTGTTATTTTTATTGCTTGCTATTATTATTATTATATTAATATTAGTTGCTTTAACTGCCCATTGTTCTGTTCTCTGCTATTACTCCTGATCCTGGTTGCAGGAGCAGCATTCTAAGCAGACACAATCAGACCTCCCCCAGCCTTTTCAGAGGAACGCCAAGGTGTTCACAAGCCAGCTGAAAGATCTCTCCAGTGCATCCTGGATCTACCCTGGGGCCTCCTCCCAGTGGAATGTGCCTGAAACACCTCACCTAAGATCTGCCCAGAAGGCATCCTAGCCAGGTGTCCGAACCACCTCAACTGGTTCATTTCAAAGTGGAGGAGCAGCAGCTCCAGTTCAAGGTCCTCCCTAATGACTGATCTCCTCCTCCTCTAAGGAAGAGTCCTGCCACCTTTCGAAGGAAGCTCCATTTCTGCTGTTTGTATCTGTGATCTCATTCTTTCGATCACTACTCACCACAGCTCATCACTATTGGAGAGGGTAGGAATGTAGATTATCTGGTAAATCAACATTTTCACTTTCACCTCGACCAACTGGTACCACATCCACAACACTGCGGACACCCACCAATCCGATCTCCCGCTACCCCTTTCCCTTGCTTGTGAACAAGACCTGGAGATACTTGAACTCCTCCACTTGGGGCAGCAACTCATTCCCAACCCAGAATGAGTTGCTGTTAAAAAAAACAAAAAAAACCAATAAAACTTAAATACATACATTAACTAAAGGCACTTTACCTTACATCACAGAAAACAGTTACTTTGCATAAATTTAATTCATTGAACAATGGCCCTTACTTCCTAAAGTAAGATTACATATTTAGAAAGGCCACAAGAAACAGCCCTCTTCTAAGCTCTAGAAGATAACGGTTTGGCACACTATCACACAGAAATTGTGTATACATCTGGTTAGTGATGTCTGTGGTGCGTTCATCTTATGGTTACTTGTATCTGTCTTTTGTCAATGCCACACTTCAACCAGTCTCTTAAATGAGAGATTGGGGAATAAGTTTTGTGTAGATAGAATCTTTACACAGGAAGCTACAGAAAGGGGAGTGATGACATGACAAGCACAATGTGAGACTCAAGGTCTTCTTGCGTACCGGACATCAGACACATTACTGCTAAATGCTCCTACACATAGGGACTCTGCTGGTGACACTTTGACCCTTCAGTTTACGCATGGGCAGAACTATAAATTCCCCTTGTGGTGGTGACACACGGGTCACATGAGCCCCCTGGATGAGTTAAAACAATTACTTCACCCGTGAATCACACAAACTGCAAAAGAGTGACTTAATATAACAAATGGGTGTAGCTGTTTCGTGTTTGTGACTGCTAGTAATCATCGAAAATAAAAAAATAATACTGTGGCACTAAATTCAATCAGATGCTAGATGGCTGTACAATGTAGCTGCACTCAGCATTCGTTTTGTAAACAGTCTTTTTTGTCTTGAACTTGTATGCACCGAAGGGTTACCTGAATTAATCACAATTTAGACACTTTTCCACACACTGTACAGCTGCATCTTTTCCAAAGGTTACAATCACAAACTATTTCTGCAGCCTGTTTTCGCGTCATGCTGGCTCCCTTTAAATTAAGAGCGTATACAACAGTAATTAATTAAAAATTAAGCACGCCCAGCATGACAGAAAGCAGATCTTTTAAAAATACAGTGCTACCGTGGCATCCAGCACAGTCTGAGGCTTTAAACTCCACCCACCTTGGCAGACTGTCAGCCTGCTGCCTAGCCAGTCCCGAATTCCGGTTAGCCAGACTGCTAGTTGGCTAGCGTTAGCAGGCTAACACAATGGTGTATCACCATTCAGTATATCTTTCTTTTTCAAAATAAAATCACCCGTTTCCACGCTGTAAAGCTTCCACGAGTAAAGCACGCGATCTGACTGTTATATCCAGACCTTCATATCACTTTAGGCCTACTACCGGCTACTTCACTGGGTGCTAAGCTAAGCTAATGCCGTCACCGAAGCGCACGCTACAAACCTTTCACTTCTCCAGCTAGTTTTGATGAGCTACATATATACGTTTGGACTGCGTTACGGAGCAGGCGCAGAGGAGCTGGACAATGTCACATAGGTGCCTCGCATAATGTTCGTTGTATTTATATTTCTACATTGCCCGGTAGAATCCCCCTGACTAACAAAGTAACAGGAAAACCACCACTATCTCCGATTGTCGGACGGCTCCGTCCTGCATATCGAACACACCAGCGTTCTAAGGCTGGGTGTTGTAGTTTTTCAACATTTTTTGTCTCGGTATTCTCCTGTATTGTGTCAACAACCACCCAGTAGGGTACTTGGGACACTTTACCATAGATATTTTTCCTCCACTCTCGACCAATCGCGTATTACTAAGGCGTTTCCCTTGTCGCTGCCATCCAATAGAGCCGTTTATTTTTGGAGAGGCGGGGTTTAACAGGCCCGTCAATCATTCTCAGGAGGAGGGGGAAGGATCACAGAAAGAGCTAGGCTAGAGGAGCTACTCAACAAGGCAAACAGCAGCTCTGCGAAAACGACTTTTACCCATCCGCATCCAACATCAATCGGTGGCCAACGGACGACGTTGAAATCTGTCGTGTTTTTCTCATAAATGTTCCAATGGATTACTAAAACACTTTCGTCGAAAACCAGAAGTGTTTCTGAACTTGACAGCATAGGTAAGCCTGCTTTTGTTCTGCAAAGCCGTTGCTATTTTGAACATTTTACTAGCTTCGCTTCCCTGCTGCTATCAAGCCAACCTTGACGTTAGCTAACTTGTTAACTAATGCTGTGTTGTGTTTAGGAGGGGGTGGGGGGTAGAGGAATGAATGAATTTAGCGACAGGACAGTAGAAAGCAGCGGGCCAAGAATGCAGAAAAACAAACAAACAAAAAAAAACTTGGTCACTTCGATAACAAAGTTGTGCTGTAGCCAGCCAAATGAGGATGATGAGCGCAGGGAAAGGTTACGCTACTCCGAGGTTGAATAGTTTCAAGTCTGCCTGGACGGGCTCCGGAGTGTTGTGTTGTTGAGCGGAGGAATCCTCGGGGAGGTTGTCGTCGAGTATCGCCTGTCACGGTGCTCCCGAATAGCCGTCCAAAAAAAGAAAGGAAAAAAGTGGTATTACGGGAAACAATTGGTGAGTTTTATTATTAGCGTGGCGAGATCTGTCGAGCAGCGGGCGAACGATGTAGTTGAACGGGGTGAAACGCATTGTCAGGCTTTCCTTTTGTGCCACCAGTAACGTCTGGCTTCTCACGACTGACTTGTCCAATGTAGGCTGGAGCAGAGATGAGCTACCTTGGATTAAGGAACTCGCCCATTTGATGAGTTGTGGGGATAAAATCAGAGCAAAGGTTGTCTATATTCTTTACCCCTTCCTCTTGCTAATGAGGACTTGTGTTATTCTCGATGTTGAGGGTGCGTGACCAGTATTTTTCACATTTGCTTGGACAGTGGAGAGGTTTAAATGGGCTCGACGGTTTTAGTTAATCGTGGTGGCAGCTTTTAGGACAGGAGAAAAGACGACCGAGACTCGGCGGCGGTGGCGGTGGTAGTGGTGGTCGGTCCACTCACTCGCATCGGCTCAGCTCTAGCAAATTGTCTGGGGCGGATGACATTGTATCCTCCGCGAACCAAACCAAACGAGGGGCTGCGACCTTGGCTTGTGTTATAACAATAAAATGTTGTGTGTGTGTGTGTGTGTGTGTGTGCGCTTGGTGGTGGTGGTGGGATTATAGTCGATGTTGCTGCGTTGCAAGTCTTCCTCGAGCTTGACCTTGTTGCGAACCGTTTCGTCGACTTGCTTCTTTGTGAGGAGCAAATCTCCACTCATCGTTACTCCGTGAACAGTCAGCGAAATGCCACACTAGAGCATTTTGTTAGGAAAGTGACTTCCAATCGGTCCGCACGGCCAATCTTCACTTTTTTTGCTCAACTTGACGCGGTTTTTACTGCCCGGGCGGTGATATAACATTTCTGTAAAGGTTTTTGGGGGCTGGCGGCTGTGTTATTATCGCTCTATTTTATTTTTGCTGTCGAGCGCACTCTCCGCAGAGAGCAGCGCACCGACACTAGGGAGAGTAGCGAAAACGAAAATGGACGGTCTCGGTGCAGTTTTCCTGTAACAAAAACCCCACAAGCGATCCTGGTCTCCGAGAGAGAAATGGCTCTGACACGGGCAGGTGAATTGCAGCCCTGGATTTCCAGTGTTTGTGCGCTCTCAACTGTTCTCCTTTCTAAGCTTACTGTCAGCCACAGAAATGGCGTCATCCTCTGCTGTAGCGTTTGTGTAATCAGTGCAGTGCAGACAGCAGGCACACCACGCTGCCATGTACTCAGAAAACCGAGCCCCGTGCGGCTGTTTCACTGTCCATCACCCCATTAAACAGCTACAATATGATCCATCTGCGCAGGCAGGCGGGCAGGCAGAGGAAGCCTTTTCTTTGAGCAGCGTCTAGTTACTTTGTTTCTCTCGCCATTCTTAGCCACAAGCCAAGTCTGGCTGACTGGTGACTGACTTACAACAGTGTGCGCTGGGCATTACATAAACGGCTTTAAAGGCTCCGCGAATGAGCGATCAGCCTGCCACGGTTTACTTTGCAACGCGTATTATTGGACTGGAAAGCTCCTGCACACGCGCGCGCGCACACACACACATACACCCTTCTCTGTCTCTTTCTTGAACAAATCTGTTGCAGACTTAAATCAGGATGTTAAAAAAAGACAGCCATCTCTAGAAGGATGTCTCATGTGCAGTCGTCGATGTGTTTTTTATCCAAGCCATTTAAAGTGAGCCTCTACCGCCCTGTTTTTTTTTTTTTTCATGGTATCCAGCAGTGTAGCAGAAGAAGTGATGTCATCATAACATAATCGTGTCTTGTTGTGGCAGACTGAAGTTGGCACTCTCTGTAATGCCTAACAGCTTCTCCCACCTCTGTTTTTCCAGCTTGGGATCCGTTACACTGGTCACCTAGAGGACTCAGAGAGAGATGAAGGTATGTTCATTCATTTTTCTTGCATGTGCTCGACAGCACGGGGAAACTCTCATTAGCTCACTACTACTTGTGGAGCTCAATTTCATTCAGCTCTTATGTAAACATGCCTTAACCAGGCGAATTAAGCGCAAACTGTTGGATGTATTTTGCAGGCATGGCTTTATCCTTTTGCTCTCATGATTAAAGTGAGGGCAGACCTCCTATTAAATGTAAAATGTGGTCTTGTTCAAACACAGCCAAAGCAAGTGTCCTGGATATAGGCCAGAGTAATACAGTTGTTTTGATATGCATGATAGTGCGTTTCTAGTGGCTTCAGCTTGCTTTGCAAACAGAAATTGGGAATTGTAATATTAATGTTATGCTTTGTTTATGTGGTGGTACTGAATTAAAAGATGAGAAGGCCTGGATGTGAAGTGATGAATGTGGAACTAAATTTATACCAAAGGTGTGGTCTGTGGACTACATGACGAGACTTCATGATTAAAAAACCAAATTCGGTCATGACAGTGTTTTCTCCAGCCTTATTTAGCCCGAAAAAGACACAGCTGTCTGTCTCAGTGATTTAAGCTATTCTTGTATCATAGTTGCAGTTGTGCCTGCAGGCAGTGTGTTAACTTATCATTTGTTGCCACGTGAGCCATATGCAGCCTCATAACCTGTAGAGCTGTTTCACTTTTGAAGCAATTAGTATAACACACATGAGCTTTGACAGGAGTTGGTGCTTATAGTTGCATTTTTTTATTATTATTATTATTTGGCGCATGTAGCATAACAGCATTGTGAGAGGAAATAAAGCAAGTAGAAGATACGAGCGTAAGCTGACAGGCTTTGTGATCGGAGAGTTGATAGTGACCACATCACAAGCAACTCTGGTTTGTTGCTTTGTTATGCTTATTGTGGTTAATCAAACAAAACCCACCACCCACTAATAAACATGTCACCTTCTACCAAATTATCCGGTTATTAAAGTGCAGGCAAAAAGAACGGGGGGGGGGGATTCAAAAATAGTTGCCCCTGTGATCTGTTTACCTACATCCAAACTCTTTCTGTTGCTTGCCCCTGTAGTAATGCTGGCATAAACTACTGGGTGGTCTGCGGTTATATAATGACCTATTTGCGTGGCAGAAAGCGAGAGGAGTTTTGATTGCCGATACTGGAAATGCACTAAAATAAGCTGAGAGACATACGGAAAAATGTGGCTTTAGCAGATGCCACCTGACTCACATATTAGACTGGCCTTTTGCTACTTAATTTCCTCCATGTCTACTTGAACAAAGCTAAACATAGAAAAAAAAAAAACATGAAACATGGTGCTGTTAGTGACTGTGACCATTTGGCAGTTATTGTTGTTTCTACTCGGATTTCAGTAGGCCTGTATGAGATGATTATTATGCTTAAATGTTCATATCCACATGTCATCTGACAGCAGTGATGTTCCTACACTGACATTTTTCTGTTTAATGTTGTAGCATTTGTTGTTTTCACAGCAGTCTGAGTTTGTCTGGCTCTATTGATGCTAAAGGAGTGCTCACTCATTTTACCACTCTGTGTATGAGCATCTGCTCAATGCCTAAACTGTAAATTGCTCTGTAACTAGGACAACTTTTCATTATGTTCACTTAGCATTATATGTCACTTAGGCTCATGGTCTGCAGGCTTTCTACATCAGCTGCACACACTGCTGTAATACAGTGTGCAGAATGAAATGCTCTAAATATTAGATCCACTACAGGAAGATAAATGTGTTGGATATTTTTTTTGAATTCTTAAGACTGCTCTATTTAATAAATCTGTTATTAAGCAAGTGGAATACATTAAGTCCTTACTTTAGCATAGATAATCTGGCAGATGGAGTCAAGTATCAATATGTAGTAGTATCAATACCAGCAGTCCACGCTAAATTTAACCACAGTCAGTAATATTAAGGGCATCCATCTCTATTCCCATTTGTTAATAACACTCGAGTTTTGTGCACATGCATGTAAATGTCTAAAACTTAACCTTACACAACTGCTAAAACTTTGCATTTATTTTCATATGTTCTATATGACAAAATAGTAGCCTAGGAAAAGTACTTCTCAGCCTTTATTTTGATAAGTTTGATCTCATGTAGAGGAAGCTTTCTAAATTTTCAAAATGACTTTGTTGATGTTGTCAAAGTTTTATAAAACTGAAAATCAATAATAAAAAGCACAGGTTGCAAACTGGAGGTGCTGGGTCTGATGAAAGGTGTTATTAAGTTACACTATAGGTATTCTAGGAGGTCTCTGCTTCTGCTGTTTAAATTTTGACCATCCAGTTTTAAATCTGTCATTTATAAAGTTGAACTCCAGTTGGTAGTCAAGAGTTGCTCTGTTGTGTCAAAACAGTGACTATGCAGACTTTGCTGTAACAGGGAAATCAATTATTTCTGTGGCAGTAAAGTTATATTTATGCATTTGAGAAGATGGACTCAGCAGATCAGGGACAGTAGCCTGTCTAATGTGCTTTGATCATTCATCTCATGATCACCTTTTAAAAGCTAAGGTTCAGTTTTGGATGGTATTGTTACATAGGTCTGTGTACATATTCGTGGTAAAGTCCTTACATTTTTGATTGTTGACAATTGTTAGCTCTACTTAACTGTAACAACTCCAAGTGTGTATTTTTAAGTGGCGCCCACTGAACTATTTTTCCTTATGGAAATTATCTGAAATATTATGTATGTTCTGTGATAATGAATTGTTTTGTGTTTGTTCCTCTGTGTTCACAGTTCAGTCACTCAGGGCGAGTTTATTTACCCTCATGTTAGTTTAGTGAAAGCGTGGAACCATGAGGGATTCTCATGTCACTTTACACCTACTTTAAACATAACTAAACAGATTATAAAGCAAAGCAGCGCTGTCTTGCTAATCTCTGCTCTTCAGTGTTTTCATGCAAGTCAAAAGTAATGAGAAGTGATCTGGTTTGCATTACACTAATTGCACTATATGTAATGGATCGCACTGGTGTTCCAAAAATGACAAGAGAAATACTAAAATTAAGACGACTTTCCTTGCAGATGTATTTTTTACATAGAGAGTGGGACAAAGAGAGAGCTATATAAAATATTTAAATTTTACATAAACACAAATGCTCGTGCTTTATTCTTGAAAATATACAAACTTGATTTTGTCTTGTTAATAACACTGATTTTACCTTTATACATTTACACTAAGCTTCATTTATAACTAGTATTTCAGTGTACCTTTCATTAAACACTGTTGCAACATTTTAAGTTAATAATTTCTTCTGCATACTTTACTAGCATGTGGACAAGTTTGCCCGTAGATCTGCAAAATGTATCGTTTTAGTTGAGGATGGATGTTTTCCAGACTGTTAATCTGCTGCTGAGCTGCACCTGTTGCTGCGGTGTTGGATCAGTGATAACATGGAGTTGATAAAGTCCATATGCAAAATATGTGTATTACCATTAAGGGTCTGTTCATTTGCTTTGTGAGAATAAGGTTGTCTGATAAAGACTTGTCAGTGCTATTTTTTTTCTTTTTTTTTATAAGAAACCTAAATTCAAAAACATTTAAATTCTTAAAGTTAATTAAAGAACTGCTGGTGAAGTGCAGGAATGGTGACTGCCTTCAATTTGGGGTAATAACTGTGTAAACAAAAAGTATTAAGATTGCTATTTTTTTTTCTAGTTCAAAGCTGCCATGGCATTGCCAAGGCAACTCCTGCTGAAGCACCAGTCGCTGGAATTGTGGCGACTCTGGTTTGGACAAAGAGGTGATTCACAGCAGGATTATTGTATGTGTGAGCTAGGCTGGGAGGCAGCTTAATTCTTTCCTGCATGCCTCTTGCATGTTCCTTTGTTCAGCCTATGAGCACCATAGTACAGTATAATGGGTCTAAAACTATTGTTTATAATATTTCAGATATGCTGCATAGTCCTAAATTTTAGGTTTGAAAGGTGTGCAGTTAATACAGTCATTAAAGCATTGTAATTCTCTTGAATAAATATAATAGGTATGTTACATGGCAGTAATCTTAATAGACTGAGACGTTTAAATTTTATATCATCTTATACAACAGCTCACTGTAAACCAGCCTATCTTCCCAACATTTCCTTTGTGTTGTAACTTAAAATAAACCAAACCACAAATCTAACTCCAGCGTGTGTGCGTGTGTGTGTGTGTGTGTGTGTGTGTGATTTTTAGGTTTCAGACATGCACAGTATTGATTCACAGTATTCTGGGAAATGGAAACCGTAATGACTTTTTTATGTTAAAAATACAAAGAGTGTGAGTTTCTTTGCTGGTGTGAAGGGAAAAAAAAGGAGACTGAGATCTGAACAGCAAGTAGATTCCTATAATCTCAGTTTCAAATCTGATCTGCCTTCACATCATCTAAATTCTGCTAATTAGCAGTGGTTATTAATATTCTGATGTTACATTTTAACGAGAAGAGCTCTACATAAGTCATGTATTAAGTATATTAAAAAAAAGTCCGTTAGAAAGTAGTCACTATATCTTTGCTAGTTTAATCAGCATTAATGTTTTTATATTTTTGATTCCTTATGGATTTCAGATCTTAAAACGTCGCCCACGTGCACCCACAACCAGCACAGGTGTTTTCACTTAAGCTGCCTAATAAGAGCTCTTCCTCTTAGAGGATGGTGTGCTTGATTGACAGCACACTACATTACATTTTTCAAGACCTTAAAATGGTATTAAACCTCTTAAATTAAGATTGAAAGGGACCTGAATGGTTTTTAGTCACATCACTGTGGAGAGTTTCATCACACAATATCCGCTTTTCTGCTCTCTCGATCACACAACGTGACTGCATTGTTAAAGGCCATGCTTTAAACAATCTTTCATGTCATATTTAAATGTGTTAAAATGGTTACTGGTAACAGTAGGGTGATGCATTAGGTAACTGTGGCATCTTATGCCTAAAAGGAGAATAAAAACATCCTAAAATGACAAAGGTTCTGACGCTTAAGCCCGACATTTAGTCCGATCAAACTAACACTGGTGGAAAACCTAAAGACGGTGATGATGAGAAGGCCTTGTTAGCCAGCCTGTTTGTTAGTCTATAGGAATGGCAAGAAGCATATTCAACGATATAAAAAGGGTGCTGTATGTCAGTGAATGTTTAGGACAATGCCACTTAAGTTTTCTTTTAAGTTTAACAAACTCTGTTGGAAATTCAACCAAATATTATTAACTTATTTATATACCTGTAACAGTAGCCTGTTTTTATTTCACTTTTTATTAGATTTTATGTAATAACATCATGTAATACAAAGTACAGTCAGGTATAACATTCTCACCCAACTTATACCTGACTGCAGGTCTAAAGTAATTGCAAATACCTGTCTCTGTGTAGGAAGTGTTTAATTTACAAAGTAAAAAAAACAAACAAACAAAAGATGGCATTCACAGATGGCAGTAGTAATTTTTATATTTTTATTATTATTACTATTATCTTTATTTGTTTTGTTGCAATTTTGAGCTGGCTAAATGTTCAAAGACAGTGTGATAAACATTTTATTTGTCAGTTGTATTTTTTTTGTTTGTTTTTTTTTAATAATGAAAATGAAAAAAACAAAAGGGGATTACATAACAAAAACACTTGTTTTAAACATTGATATCAGCCCAGAATTTTACAGTTGGTGAATTTGCAGTTGAATAAGTTACATTTAAAAAAAACAATCTTGTCATGCAGTGTGTCATGTTTTATTATTTTTTGTAAGTTTGTATGACTGAATTTGTGCTATAGAAGAATAAATAACAAATCATTGACTTTGGTCCAGAATTTAACTTAAAGCCCTGTTGGTATTTAATACCAGTTTACCTTTTAGTTGTCTGGCAGATATCTGGGCATTTACTTTAACGAATGAATCATTCAGCACTGAGAGAGCGAGGTTAACCATGATTCTGTACTCTTCTGCCGTTATAGGCTACTTTACACTCTCTGTGTTGGAAGTATAAAGTAAACTTCCTGGGTCCTCTTCCTCTTTGACACCTGCAGTAGTGTCTGCATTGATGAACTAACTGTACCTACACAGGTCTGCTGTTCTGTCTGTGCTGCACAGTATGCAGTGTGGTGGGTAGATAGTGCTACACTAACCAACCTCTGCGTACCTCTGTGTTGTTTTTCTGGAGGATAGTCAGACTTGGAGTCAGTCCAAAAGAAAAAAAAAAAGTACAGTACGCCTGATGTAGATTTTCCAGAAAAATGCAAGCAATCATGGGCTGTAGAAATCTATGTAATCTGGCTGTAAGCTGTATGCTATTTACAGCTCCAAGCACAACACTCAACATGACAGCATTGTTGCTGTTAGCTGAATCGCTAACCTTTGAGTTTAGCGTTCAACAAAGGTGAACTCTACATAACAGAAACTAGAATCATATTCTTGAATGAGATGGTTGCACTGGCTTCAATGGTAGGGATTGATATACAGAAGACTAGCTGATAGCTGCATGTGTCTGTGGGACAGAAGCAGCCTGTGGTCTTTTAAGAAATCCCTGGAGACTTACTAGTATCCCTCCTTGATGACTGATATAAAGTGAGGCCATATATATGCCTTACCCCACCACCATGCCATCAGTATTGAAGCTTTAACCTTTTGATAGCTGCCAGATTTTTTTTATTTTTTACTGAGTTGTAGAATGAAAATGCTATAGTCACTCAGGCTGTCTAAGAAATGCAACATAAGCAGCAGCTTATTTTCAACCACGGAGTGTGCTGTTAAATTTTTCATGACCTGAGTCTTTATTGAGCAGAAACTGATCTCATTCTGCTGCTGTCAATGTTACTCCAGTATGTTTTATTTTGGTAAAACTGCAGTGATTTCAAAGCTCTGTCTTAATGTAGCAATATCTTTTGTTTTCTGACTAGAATGGCTTAAACACAGAGTGGGTTTTGGATCATCAGTAATCAGTGAAGCACAAGCACTCTGTCCAGGATAGAAGTACTTTATGACCAATAACAGTGGTGCACCTTCACCTCTGGTATTTCTTTTAGATGGCTCATTGTGTGGGGGGAAAAAAGCTTTTATGGCCTGAATACATATAAGGTTATTATCCTGCGTGTGCATGTTTGACTGATAGCCAAGTAGAGCATACTAATAATTACAACTTGGACATCCTTATTTTCCCTCTCAAAGCCAGAGTGCAGCTTTTGGGAAGAGTTCATGTGTGTTTCTGCGAATGGTAGCCGCAGGTGCATTTTGTCACCCCATGCCAACTCACGTTTGTATGTGTTTAATCAAGCACATGTGCCTGGAGAGTATTTTCCACATCAGTAGCACTAGGTGAATAGCCAGAGAGCTGGTCTTGATTGTAGTACTGCTGTTATCATCATGCTGACTTTCTGCATGTAGTAGCTGAAGTGGCGCTTAAGGCTTATCATAAATACTGTTCAGTCCTTTTTTTTATGACAGAATCTTGGGAGAGAGCTGCTCTCATTAGGTGCATGATGTTATTATGAGTTGGCGAGAGGATGTTGCACGTCCCAAAGGCATAGGAATTCTGCCTCTTTGAGTTTAGTCATCTTGACTAGTTGATCTTCTGAGCGGGGGAAACATAACACAAGATCATTCAGCACTGGCAGAAGCAATGAAAATAAAATACAATTTTGAAAAAGGAGTCAGGTTTTTTTTTCCCTCCAGACAGCTGTAGGCCAAATAGCAATCTAATCCAAGGAATGGAGTTTTCTTTCATAGTTGTGGCTCAGTGCTGGGCGGCAGAGCATTATCAGTAGAAACAACAAACTGTCCTCTGTTTGTGTTGGAATGTGAACATGACAAATGTAATTCAGGCCTCAGTAGTGTGTTGTTAGTCCTGTCTGGTTAGGTTGTAGATGTTTGGCTAGAACAGCTGTTGAGATCACCCAAACTGCCCTCTCTTACTCCCCTGGTATGCCTTATTTATTTATTTATTTATTTATTTATTTATTTAAAAGTAGAAAGAAAGTAGGTCAGTGCATGGAGTACGAAAGGAGACATGTATTAGTATGAAAGAGAAGCATCAACAGTGGTCTGAAGACTAGCGGTGCAGCCATGACTGACACGAGAATTGGTGAGACAGTGGAAATGGCTGCTGCATCATGTAAACTCGGAGTTGGCCAGGGCAGCTGGTGCTCAGGCCAGACTGCTACAGACTTATGAGCTGTTTATCTGAGAGGTAGAGAGGCTGGAGGGTGCTGGAATCCCAGAGTGTGGAGATGAGGCCGCCTAAAAAAAGCTTACATTTAACATTAAAGATGCAATTTGCTAATCTGTTAACAAAATATGTCCCCATATTTTGCAGCAAGCTTGAGGGTTTTTTGTTTTGTTTTTGAGTTTTCAGTAGAATTATTATTTGCAGTGAAATGTTGGCATCCTATTTATATACAGCATACAAGTGGTGTCAGACTCACTTTAGGTAATGGGCCACATATGGCCCAAAGTGAGCTGTATGAGTAAAACGATACCTTACTTTTAAAGATGTAAACATTTAGCGTTAGCCTGACACATTTTTTAAAGTGCAATTTCAGCACTATGCCTTTATTATATATAGATTAACATCACAGTGAATCTACAAATGCACAAAACCTTCACAGTTAGTTTTTGGAACTAAACAACTGTATTGCTTTACTCTTTATTATTTGAACAGTTTGTCAAGATTAGAGCCCAACTGATTTAGTGGCAGGCTGATATTATCAGTAAATATTAGCTATTTGCCAATGATTCTGGATCTGCGTTTATAATAGCTGATGAATGGAAAATAAAAAAGGGGGAAAAAAGGGATAGGTGAAATGCTCTTCACCCATATTACGAGTACTGAGTAACAACTAGCTGGTCCGAGCAGAGTGCAAACAAATAAATAAATAAGTGCACATAACAAAAGTTAGGGATATCAGGATTTTAATATTGGCATTGGGTTTTTTTTTAAAAAATAGCGATATCTGTTTTTAAAAATCCTTTATCGGTCAGGCTCTAGTCAAGATCTAGAAATACTTTTTTCCATGCATTTTCATGCCTGCCTGTGTAGTAAAGATTTGACTTTACAGTACAAATGGGACAGATTGGACCTTGTGGCAGGCCCATTCTGGTCTCCAGGCCACATCTTTGACATCCCTCATATGTGCTGTTACTAAACCCTCATGATAGAGCGGAATGGAGAATTTTGGGGGATTTTTGGGATCATATATCCAGCCATCTGTATAGTAAAGGGAAAATAATCTGTTGTTTAAGTGGGACAGCTCAGGTTGAGTGTTTTGGAGACAAAGTTAGAGAAGCAAGGCTGAGATGGTTTGGCCATGTGCAGAGGATGGATTGTGGATATACTGGACAAAGGATGTTGAGGATGGAGCTGCAAAGCAGGAAAAAAAAAAAAAAAAGAGGAAGACCACAGAGATGATTCATGGATGTAGTGAAAGAGGACATGCTGAGGGTTGGTGTGACAGAGGAGGATGCTAAGGATAGCGTGAGATGGAGGCAGATGACCCGCTGTGGTGACCCCTAAAGGGAGCCGCCAGAAGAGGGAGTTTAACTTTCCAGCACAAACTAGTTAACAACTTGTCTTGCACATCTGTACAGCTATTTCTAATGCAGAACAACATTTAATATCAATAAAAAACCCATTAAAGCTCAGACAGTTATATGTTTGACCACTAATTGCTCATAGCTGTAACATTATAAGTGTTTTCTCTTTTTATGTCTTCATTGTTATGCCTAGTCGGTGTGAAATGGTAGCAGGAAGTTGTCAGTCTGTCACTAGCTTGAACAAATCGCACTCATTTCAAAGGCGATATGCAGCCAACAGTAGTGCTTATGAGGCATTGAGCACCTGCAGAACGTTGAAGCAGCAGCTGTTTCTCCCAAAGCTGCTGTGCTCACTTCTTCTGTGCACTCCATCAATGTGAAAGTCCTCTGAGTCGAATTTTTTTTTCTTTCTTTTTTTCATGTCACTCCGGGGTTTGCTCAAAGGCCTTATGTTAATGGCAGGTGTCTACACAAAGGCAGCAGATCATTTCTGGCATTTCTGAGCTCGATAGGTTACAATAAGCAATTGATATAATTAGGATTGAAATTTGTAAGGCTCAAAGGTTACCAAGCATCCTGACAGGATTTGGACTTTGGAGCATATCAGGCCTGAAAAAGTGGTTCAGTCATGACACAAGTATGTGCCATGGTGGACTGCAGCAGCTGGCATTAGTAATTAGTTCCTCTTCACTGCTTTAAGTACGGCTAACCGCTGGTGTAGTTTTTAGCTGGAATGACAACCTGTGCACTCTTTGCTCTCCTCATGGGAACAATGAACAACTGTTATGAACAGCCCCCACAAATTATGTCGTTTGAATCTCTTAAAGCATAGAAAGTGCAAATGGGAAAAAAGGAGAGATATGTATCTCGCCAAGTCTTACAAGTTATCATCTTGTCGTATGAAATTGAACAGGTACAATTTGCAAAGAGAAATGGTTTTATATGGTAATGAGTAATGAGCAGATCCAACTTCCTACTGTGAATAAGTTAATTTGAAATTGAGTGTTCTTGTTACTTTTGAGCATCTCCATTCCATCTGGCACATTCATTGATATCATTCAGATGAGATGATGTCTTCTTCTTCTTCAGTGTACTGCAGAAGTGGTACATGTGTTTGAGCTGTTTTCCTTGCTTTCAGAGGTAGCAGGAAGTGTGGCCCACTTTGGTTCTTATTCTAGAAAGATGTCTAAATATACCACTGTTAGGCTGGGCCTTTTCCCGAGTCTTAGTGAAACAACCTCAGTAAATTCATCTTCACACTGTATGAACCACAAACATCGTCTGCGCCCATCTATACACAGAAGGTCTGCTTTCTCTGTGTACTCTGCCCTCCGCAAATCTGTTCTTGCAGGGAGGAGGGGCCGAAGGGGGGTTTGAACCAATGATGACACAAGATGGTGCTATGTGTTTCGGATAGCTTCTTCTTTGTAGTCATCAAAGCTGTAGTGAAGTGGCCTTTTTGTTTGCTCCCTCAGAGACTTGTTTTCCAAAACCCAGAGCAGATGGTATGTGTTTTCCGTGGATGAATCACTGAGCCGGGTGGGTTTTGCGTTGTTACCCTGGTCTATGCTTGTTATGCTTGTGTGTGTGTGTCCTCCTGCTTTAGCTGTGCGAATACACCTGTGTCATTATGCTATATATATATCAGAAGGGTTTGAACTTGCTGTAACTTTTGATTTATTTTTTTATTTCTTCAGACTCTGGAGGAGCCCCCCTACCTGACAGTAGGGACGGATGTGAGCGCCAAGTACCGAGGGGCTTTCTGCGAAGCCAAGATTAAGACTGCCAAGAGGCTAGTCAAGGCCAAGGTAAGTCATATTTCAAAGTGGTCATGATCCAACATTAATAATTAATTATCTGTCTGTGTTGTGTATGAAGTGGATAGCAGCAGGGCTGGGTGCTCTTGCCTTTGTGTAAGCAGCTACAATCAAGATCACAGAGCACTGCTTTAGTGTGCATCCAGAGCTGTTGGTTTGGAGACGGGCACGTTGTCCAAATCATTCCTTTGGAGCCTGTGTTAGCCTGGGATAATTAGATGAAGATCCTTATATTAGATAATAGAGTTTGCGACGGTCAAACCAGGATTAGATTCCTATTTCCAGTGCTGCCAAAAATCCAGCTGTGCTGCTCACACGCTGGAGGTCCGCCACCTGGTGTACGCAGGGCCCAATCAGGAGCCCAGCTGTGACAGATGCAAGGTCTGGCCTAGCCCACCAGGTACCCATTACGTCCTCAGGCGCACCTCTCACCCACAGCTTCCCTGCTTTGTGATGGCCACAGGAGCGACTGCTGCCTCCCCATTGGTTTTCTGCCTTGCTGATGAAGGCACTGCACGATACACATAGTACGGTATCTGATTACCCAGTGGGGCTGGAGCATCTGGATAATACAATAGAGACAGATCGCTTGTCTCTCATTCTGCTGGAGTGTGTGGGAGGAACAAAGATTGGATGCTGGCTTTTTCACTGTGTCAATGCACTGTAGTTCCCCCTGTACAGACAAAAGAGCAGAGATGCTCTGCTATTCTGACACACCAGCTGAAATCATCAAATGACGTACTCTTTTTGTCTCATAGTCGGGGACAAACACCATGACAAAGTAGACCACGAGATGTTCTTAGTTTAAATGATGCCGGCTGAAATGAAGCTAATAGGACAGTCTCAGCTCATAAATTAATTACCATACTAATTGGCTGAGAGTGGGGTTTGTTTTTTTGGGTAGCTGTGATGTGAATATGGAGCTCAGTTACACAAATGTTGAAACATGGCAATTATTCAGTGGTTGTTGCGAGTCTGAATATTCCACTGTAATGAATTCCTCCGTAGCTCTTTGGTTCATTAATCTCTGTCTGCTTGTTTAACAAAGTCGATGTTTGCAGCGTACAGCGCTGGTGTCTTTTGAGTGATTTTTAAGGCTGAGTGAAAAAAACACGTGGATGAGGATGAGCTGCACTAGAGAACCTGTAAGGCGTCGATTAGCACCATGTTAGTATCACTCACTGCGGAAGATGAAACACACATGCGATCAGTCAGGACTAACTATGACACACTAACAAGAACTGTATAAAAAAAAATGTGTGATAGACTCAAAGTGCTGCATATTTATAGATACGTCTGTGTAGTATTTTCATATACATTTCACTGCAGAATGCAAACAAAGGGATGTCTTAAATGAAGGAATTATGAAATATCTTTGTGAGATTCTTCTGACTCATTTAAAGAGCACATGTATAAAGCTGCATGTACTAACATTCTCTGAGTAATTATGGATGAACAGATGAACACCAGCTCCCTCGCTTAAACTCGTTTACCGGCACTTTGAGCACCTGTCGACCACACTGAGAGAAGGCCCACTCCTCTTTAGGGCTGTGCTGTTTCAGAAATGTCACGCTTGAACAAATGATGACTAACTCTGTCTTCTGAATGTCACTCATTATGTAACCTAACCTACCTAAAATTATCATTAAAATTCAAGTTCTGTTCATTGTGGTGGCTCTCCTGCCTCACCAAGTCTGGAGATTTATCCGTGTGGTAACGTCGCTATAGCAAAACACACCAAAAAGCTTTACCATTGTCTTCTTTTTCCTTATAAATGAGCCCATTTTCAGATTAGATTATGATAGTTCAAATATTTATGTGGGTTTTCCTTATCTAAACAGCCAGGAGTTTGACATTTTGAGTTTAATATTGATATCATGGTCTTGTTAATCTGTGCTCCTGCTGTGTGGCATAAAGTACTACTTGGAGAAAGTCGATTAAAAAAGATGTGAACGTGTGAGATGAAGAAGAGTAGATTTATGAAGGTGCAAACTGCGAAGGTGCAAACTCTGAGAATAGAAATGTTTTTAGCTCAAGCAAGCATATAAACTTAGTGTAATTTAGCCATAAACATACCAGTGTCAACTGACTCATTTTTAGCTGACATGCTTTGACCACATTATTCATTAAAATAATAATGTCAACATGTAAAATCAGAGCTGTGGAAGGCTTTATTAATGTGAAGTGGGGGGAACAAAACACAGAGAAATAACTGGAAGCCTTTTATCAGAGTGGTTGCACATAGAGTCGGGGGTCACGTCCTTTAGCTGTTTATGGCCACAGAATCCACCTCTGCGGTCAGATTTGCTTGAATAAAGCGGTCACTTCTTGCAGCTCTCTTGTTTCCTGTTGGGGAAAACGGAGCATGAAGGACTGCTGGCTCCTCATAAATCTGTTCGCAGCATAAAATTGCTGCGCCGAGGCTTTGTTGTATCAGAAATATGGTTTCCTATCTTATTTCAATATTTGTTATCAAGCCTAAGTGGCTGTGCTGTTTGTGCAGCTCGCAGTTAGGAGGTTGTCACAGCGGTCTGTTGTTATTGAAGTTGAGGCTCCGGACAGCCTACCTCAGTCTGCGGAGAGTCGAGCCGCCTGCTTTTCTGTGTGAAGAAAGGGATTCCTTTATTCCCCCAGCCGGGAATGTTATTATCTCCATAACTGATGAAATGCTGCCCGAGGAAGCTTTTTATTCCTTCTCTCTTTCCCCTTATTTTATTACCTGACAATCCAACAGCATCTTACAGTATGCATTTCTTTCATTCATTGTCTTGATTGTGCACTCACAGCGAGACCTTGATTGCTGCTTCTGGTGTTGTTATATTTGAAACTGACTCGAGAGCATTGTCTGAATTTGTTACCCGCAGGCTTGTTTTTGGAGACGAGATGCTTAACTTTCTTTTTTTTTTTTTTCCTCCCCCCTCCCCCTTTCCTTTGTATGGCAACTTATTCTAAACCGAATCACAGTCAATAAAAGTGATGCCAATTTTCCATGATAATCATGTTACCTTTTTTTTGTGCACATGCTCTCAACAAATTACTTTAATTTCCCCCAGGAAAGAGAAGGAAGCACATGAGCATTTCGATGTATAAAGCGGGGAGGGGCATTTGCTGTACTAAACAGACTCTGCGCTTTAAAACTTTTAGCACGTGCTCCCTGGAAGAGACGTGGCAGCAAATGGCTCTAAGTGCCTCTGTGCCTGCCTTGTGGTCTCTTCTGTCACACAGTAATACCAGGTTGCCATGCAGATACAAGATTACCACAATGTGATCGGATTATGATCTGCTGTGGCTCACTTGGGTGGGGTGGGGTGGGGTGGGGGAGCTGCAGATGTAGAGAGCAGGGCATGGTCAGTTGGTCGTCATACACATACCGCTTACACAACAGCACCAAGAGCGCCGCTAGTATGTCATCTCAAAACTAACTTATAACAACCTGTAACTGTCATGTTTTGTGTAAAAGTCCTGCAGTGTTAGTAGATACATGCTGCCTTTGTAAAGAGGATGATTGGTGTGATCTGGTCAGGTCTTTAGGTAATTGTTTTGTTTATTCTATTACCGATTCCACTTTACTGTTGCCTCCCGCCTTCCCCAGGTGACCTTTAAAACAGATCTGTCCACGGCTGAGGTTCACGATGAAAACATCAAAGGACCTCTAAAGGTAAGGCAGGAAAGACCTATTATTACGCATTTACTATTGGTAATGAATCCCTCTTGTCTGAAGTCCAGATGCAAATTTTTATTAGCTTCACTTCTGTTTGTGTCTAAGCTATGCTTCAACCTCCCGTTCCATAAAAGCACAAGCGCACAGGGCAGTGAAGCATCAGCGTTGCGATTTAATTTCACTCAATTAAGGGTTTATGTAGCAGCAATATCATCTCCTCATTACTTGAAAAGACATCATTAGATTTATCAGTGCAATATAATAATAATTAGTGTACTGAGAGGCAGAATAACAGTGGTGTATCCATTCCACAGGTGGGTGCTGTTGTGGAGGTGAAGAATCAGGATGGAGTTTACCAGGAAGCCACAATCAATAAGCTGACCGATGCTAGTATATATACAGTTGGTAAGTCAATAACAAACTGTCTGCTGTGCCTCCTTCCTCACAGACTCTTTCTTCCTCTACCACTAACCTATAAAAGAAAACATGTCTGCACAGGCTGAAAACCTTGCATACTGATGTGTGTGTGTGTGTGTGTGGTTTTTTTTTTTTTTTTTTTTTAAACTGTTAAGTTGCTACAACTTTGAGAATTTTATTCAGCATATTATACAAGAGTAAATCCAACCAGTGGCACCTCAGCAGTTTCTAATGTGTACATGGAAAGATTAACTGTACTGCTACTTTCTGTTGCTCCCTTATTCACAAGGGCTCACCACAGCAGGTAGCTCCGGATATTGGATTCGGCAGATTGTTTTTTACAGAGGATGCCCTTCCTGACGCAACCACAAAGGGATTTAAACACCACAGCCTCCCGTGATCCAACTGGAGATCTTTCGCTTGTTAGGCAAATGCCACTACGCTAAGGAACCACGGGGAAAATAACTTTACTAATTAAACTTTTTTTAATTTATTTGATTCATTAAGTTAAAAAAAAAGTCTGTTAATTTATGAATAATATGAACCAAAAAAGCCCAACAACCAACAAAGCCTAGCCTGTTAGCTAAAAGTAATGCAAAAACGATTGAAATGGGAATTGGGAATGGCTTCAACAAGGTGCTGGAAACATTCCTCAGAGATTCTGGTCCATGTTGGCATGATAGCATCACACAGCTGCTGCAGATTTGTCAGCTGCACGTCCATGATGTGACTCTCCTTCGACCACATCCCAAAGGAGCTCTGTTGGACTGAATTGCAGCCTCAGTTTCCTGTTCTTCTGCTGCGCTCAGTGTGGACTTCTGCTGCTGTAGCCCATCTGCTTCATGGTTCGACGTCCCCAGGTTGTTGTCACGAGTGGTTAATTGAGTTACTGTTGGCTTCGTCTTAGCTTGAAGCAGTCTGGCATCAGCAAAGCATTTTTCACCCAGAGAACCACTGCTCACTGGATAGTTTCTCTCTTTACGACCATTCTCTATAAAGCCTAGAGATGGTTGTGTGGGAAAATCCCAGTCACTTAAATCATCTTTCTTTCCCATTCTGATGCTCGGTTTGAAGCAGGTTGTCTTGACCGTGTCAAGCTACTGCCATGTGATTGGCTGATTAAATATTTGAATTAATGAGCACTTGAACAGGGGATGAAGTGTCCAGTGGGTATAAGTAGCTAAATACTGGAACCAAAAGTATCTTGATAGCAATTAGTAATTGGTTAAAAAAAATTTAGTTAGCTAAAATGATGGATAAATAAGGATATCCATAGGTAATATAAAAACAGATATCTAAGGAAATATTCATATATTTAAGGCATTATTCAAACATCTGCCTCCAAACAGTAATGTGAATGCATGAAGTTTAGTTTAAACTGACCTTAAAATCATTTGTTCAATTATGTGGACTTGAATACTTAGTGATTTAAAATACAATCAAATGAACACATTTGGATGTCATGTGGTGTCACTGTGAGGGTACTGCAGCTCAACTGTAAGGCCATTGTGGGCCTGACAAAAAGATGGGAATCACTGTTATAAACACAAGGTCTCAAGCGTGTGACTAAAGTAACATATCAATTATTTATAAATTAAGTATAAAGAATTCAGATTCAGATTCAACTTTATTGTCAT
>JAVDPK010003040.1:75754-101037 GCA_034780415.1 Cichlasoma orientale | reverse complement strand
CTGCAGCTCAACTGTAAGGCCATTGTGGGCCTGACAAAAAGATGGGAATCACTGTTATAAACACAAGGTCTCAAGCGAGCAATGCTGGTAATGCTACATGTAGGGGTGTGACTAAAGTAACATATCAATTATTTATAAATTAAGTATAAAGAATTCAGATTCAGATTCAACTTTATTGTCATTGCACATTTCCCAAGTACAGGCAACGAAATGCAGTTTGCATCCATCCAGAAGTGTTTTAGCGAAAACTATAAGTATAAATATAATATGAATGTACAGATTAAATATAAGTGTATGACAGTTGAGTGTTCAGTTATGGATGGGTGTGTGTGTGTGGGTGGGTGTGTGTGTAAGATAAAGATCACAGTGGTAGTGACATCCTTAAACAGCCCAAACTCCACAATTTAGCTTCTGACCGGCAGAGAAACGTTGTAAATTCTCCTATTAGAGAATCTGGAACCAGCAAATTTGGGGATTTTTTTTTCTTTCTTGTGCTCACAGTTTGTAATTGTGAGTCTGTCAAGAGTACACAGTTACAGTGTTGGATAATCACAGTATATAGACTTGCTGCAAAGATCTCTGTTCTCTCAGCAGCTGCTCGTCACTTAAGAGCACCCGTGGGGGTTTTCTGCGCCTTGAAAACACTTATCTCGGCACATTTTCATTCTTTTCATTCACTGGTGGGAAAACAAAAACATAACTCACTGTTGAAGTTACCTCAAGTGTTCCTCTCATTGTTGTCTACAAGTATGTTTGAACAATGAACAACCTGGGGTTTGTCTCTGGGAGATAAGGGACACTTTCAAGCCAACTGGTCATTATTATTAAATTTAATGTTACATTTAGTTCTGTTTTATACATGTGTGTATATTACAAAAGTTATTCTTTTATAGATAATATATCATAGAGAGGTGACTTAAATTGAGGCGCTTCTCCACGTCTTTATTTTGCTATTTACTTGGCTCTGTGTAGCAGAGGGTCCTTGAAGCTCAAGTAAAGCTGTGAGCTCAGAGTTACTCTGTCACTGCCTGCTGGAGAACATATCTGAGCCTTGAAAGACGAGCATAATTTGTTTGCAGCATATCTAAGGCATGATGGCATTTTGTAACTGAGACAGGAGTCTGTTTGTGCTTAAGTTTGTTTTTGTGTGTGGGTGCCGGTGGACTCCCAGCCTACATAGAGCAGCCTAATAGTTGGTCTTTCATCTTTGCAGTGTTCGACGACGGTGATGAGAAGACCCTGAGGCGTTCCTCCCTCTGCCTGAAAGGAGCGCGTCACTTTGCAGAGAGCGAGGCGAGTATTGCGCTGCCCTGCAGTTTTATAACAGCCTCATCTCACAGCTTTCTGGGGAGACAATTCTCATTTTGTCTATAAATTTTTCACATCAGTACTCAGAACACTGCCTATGAATAATCCCATATTGCCAGGAAAAACTTATATCACAGCAAATTCACTAAATAAAGACTGTGTCCCCATTGCTGAGTAAATCCATTTATAACTGTTGAGTAGAGGGTAAGCCTTTTTGTCTTCCGATTTCGAGCCACTGAGGATCTTTGCTGTCGTTTGTCTCCACTGCAGACACTTGACCGGCTCCCTCTCACCAACCCCGAGCACTTCGGCACACCCGTCATTGGCAAGAAGGGAAACCGCGGTCGACGATCAAACCCAATGTGAGTATCGTCCACGGTCTGTGCTCAACCCTGCAGTGCTCATATTTAGCTTCATTTATTAGAGGTCTGTGATGCCAGCGGGAAGGTATTTTCTGGTCCGATCCTCCGCCATCAGTAACAGGCTCCCCCGCTCTAAGTATGCTGACAGCAGTTGAAATGAAAGATTTACTCTCATCTCCATCCCCTCATAAAGAGCCCCTGAGGCCTGGAAGGAGAGAGCCTACTCGCCTCCTCCAGCTCCTTAATCATACCAGGCTCCTGAGTGTGTGCATGCATGCTGGAGAGGCAGAATGAGCATGGCACGGTCCTGCTGAATGTTATCTCTTTTTCTTTCTTTATTTATTCCTTCTTTGCCTCCAATATTGCAGTGAGTGTTTTATGCTCTGATGTCCCTGCTCCTGGGAGACGGCAGAGTTTTCACCAGGGAATAGGAACTGCTGAGGTTTTTTTTGGTGCTGGGTATAATTGTAGCTCCTCTCTGGTATAAAGAGGACACTTGGCTAGATAATCTTATTCTCTTGCTAATGGCACCCAGAGAAAAGTCAATATTACTCTAAGCATTGATGCAATATTGACTCGGAGCGGTCCTAGTTGCACATTGGCACCTTGGACCTTTTTGTTTCTTTAGTGTATAGTAATAGTGTTTCAACTTTTGAATTGCAGTTGTTTCCAGTCTTCTTGCGAAGCTAAGCTAACTGCTGTTTGTGGTGCCTTCACATTTAGAGTGAATATCAATCTTCTCATCCAACTTTAAAAAAAAAAAAACCTAGCGAGTATATCTCAGAATGTTTATTTGAATTGCCGTCTTAAGGATAACAGTGAAACAATCCCTGCAACATCAGTCCTTTCAGAGTGGAGAAAACTTTTTCTTAAATGAATAATAGTCTCTGCCTCATTGAAGAGTTAGTGTTTTCTTTATGACTTTGATTCCCGGCTTAGTTGTTGTTGCTGTTGCTGCTGTTGTTGTTGTTGTTGTAATAATACTAGCAGCCTGGCTGATTTACCGCTCTTGAGTTGTGCCAAATGCCGCGCGCGCGTGTGTATATGTACATAGAGCTGGCCTGGTGAGGCATAAAAAGAGAAAGCAGGATCTGTTTGCCTCTCGGTGCTGCTTGCATGATCGCTCAGAGACAAGGCTATCTGCCTGCCGGCTGCAGTCGGGGCTCTGCCTGAGCATCAGGAAGACTGTCAGACAGCAGAGAGCGAGCTCCTTTATACGCTGATCCTAATGAGTGTTGTGTTTCACTGTGCTACATGATAAGACTGTGATGAATTGTTACATGGAGACTGGTGGAAATGTTTTTAGTTGAGGAGCAGTTAAATGATGACTGATTATCAGATATCAGCTTCCTCCCTCTTTGATTGAAACATACAGTTTTATATATGTAAAGTATGAATTGAATATAAAACCCTTTTCATGTTCTCCCTTTTTACACAGCAGTTTTACTCGTGTGGATAAAGGGAGAGAAGTCAGCAGCACTTTCCTCAACCAAATGTCACTTCTTTCAGCATTAAATTGGCTTATATTTAGAGATGGCAGCCAGTCCGCCTCATTTCCCGTATTTTGATGACAGAGGTGTTTGCAGCATATGGATGAGTCAGTTTCACACAGTATTCTGATGTTTTTAGCGACACCTGTTTATTTTGTGTTTAGATTTTATTGTGTTATATTTACACTTTGATTCATTCTATTTAATTGTGAGCCTTTCTTTGTATAATTTTTAATTGATCTTTCCTATTTGTCAACTTTTGGGAGTGTATGGTATCTTTGAAGAATGCCCATCAAATTGTTCTCAATCCAAGCTCATGCCCTCAGTTGTTTTTTTTAACCTAAAATGTATTCTGTTTGTAAATTGCTTATGTAACACAGAGAAAAGTAGCAAATGAGATGCTTGAACTGAGGAATGTTTGGTGTTTTTGCTAAGTGGATATTAAAATCAACTTGTTTTAGCTCCATTTTTCTGTACAGCTCTCACTTGGTATTACTTGAACTTGTGTAATGAATGTAAAATAGTGTTTATGAATGCTCACTGTGCCGTTGTGTAGTTAAGCCCATTGAGAAAACGCTCCTTTCCTCCCACAGTCAAGAGGAGGAGTTGTCCTCGTCCTCCAGTGAAGAGGAGGAGAGCGATCAGCGGCAAAATGAAGACCTTTTTGGGAAGGTGGTCTGTGTGGAAGGAGTTGCCACCGGGGACAAAAAGAAGACTACGTGGTATCCTGCTTTGGTGAGCTGATAGTCTTCCTTCACTTGCTGTTTTCTGCAGCATCGCTGTGGAGAAACGGGGGCTGCTGCTGCCGGGCTTCCAGTGAAGTCACGGCATTGTGCCGTTTCATCAAAACGCCTGCTTATGTAACTTCAGCACTCAGCAGGATGTTATTGAGCTAGAATCTGCCTACCACGAATTGCTGTAATATGCATGTAATAACATTTCATAGATAGGCAAACTTCATGCAGTGGGACCCGACTTTAAGAGCGTAAAGAGCTCAACTCATGTTTTAGAGAGAGAGAAAAAAAAAAAGACTTGTTTCCCATGATGAGTGCAAGATGTCAGACAGACATCAATTTGATGATTTCAGTCTGTGCCTATCCATTTCCATCCACTCTCAGTCACCGTTAGCACACAATGAAATAGTGACAGGCCTTGTTTGTTTGTGTAAGTGTTACAAGTAGAACTGGGAGAATAGGAGAGGGTGGGGAAAGCTGTCCCTTTTACTGTGTAGTCAGCAGGGGCCCGCCTCCAGGATTTGTTGTTCTTGGCTTGCTGCTGAATGAGCTCCATGCTGCCTCCTTGCGACAGTTGAGAGAAGTGCATTGCACAGTAGCCTGTCATTGTTTACACTGTGACCGTATGGCAGAGGGGTGGAGTAGGTACACTGATAGCTGTCTCATGCAACAGATGATGCATGGCTGTAACAGACAGGGCTCTTTTGAGTGGCCTTGTTACGCAGAGGTTATTAGACGGTTATGAGGCGTGCACGTGTGAGCTGGGAGCTTGCAGTTGCTGCGCAGGATATGTGACAGAGCTCGAAATCACACAGCAAACGTGAGTCATGGTGTTGAAGTTAGAGCATCCAACCGTGAGATCGAGTGTGCACAGCCCTGCTGGAAATCGGATCTCCATAATGGCTGTGCAGCCTCCTCTGGGTTGGACCCTGGCAGGAGAGCAGCTCTCACTGTAGTCCTTCTCAACTCCAGTCTGTATCATAGGCAGCACATTTTGTAATCAGTCAGTGTGGCCTTTTGCTGAAACCACTCATTAAGTCATTCTCTGATTACCCCCCCCCCCCTTCCCTTTATTGTTTCAGCATCACCTCCTGTGACCTTTTTTGACTTTCTCTTGTTTCTGTGCAACAAGGTCATTTCCCCCGACTGCCACGAAGACGTGACCGTGAAGAAGGACAACATCTTTGTGCGCTCTTTCAAGGATGGAAAATTGTGAGTCATTAATAATGCGCTGAAAGCCGCATTTACATTGTGTTGTGTTAAGCTGATTTACACTAATCATTATTAGTAGCTTATCTGGCATAATTTATGATGCAATCAATAAAAATTGAGGCAGAAGGTAGCGTGCAAAAAGTTAGGCCGCTTGTTGGCTACAAAACTAGGAGGCAGTAAAACTGCGGTCTTTCGAGAAGCCGCGGCATGCAAACAATTTGCATTTGCCCTTGATAATTTATACAAGTTGCTCTTGATTAATTCTTGATTAATTTTTTTTGTAAGTCACTTTGCCAACTAACCATTTAATGCTGATGTAAAGTAACCCCATTGCGGCTCTGTCAGATAACATTTGTATTTCTTGACTAATTAATTGTGTGTGTTTAGTGAATGAATTAAAATGTCCATTGATTAGAGGAATATTGGCATAGTTTTTGAGCCTATATTCCTCAAGCGCACAGCCTTCCTTAGCAGCATCGACTTTTGTTATTTTATTTGTCCTAAGGCTGTAAGTTACTGGTGAGGAGAGGTAGTGTAGCTTCCCTGCAGCCTGCCCTCGGCATGTAACCACACAGCCAGATTGTTTTGTCTGTGGTAAAGCGAGAAATAAGCCCTGTCAAGAGTCTGCGCTCAGCTGGCGGTTTGTTACTGCAGTCTTTCTCCATGTGGGCAGAAACATAGCCCACACTCAGCATAAATTAATCTGGTGCTTGTTCGCCACTCCAAAGACTACTTTTCTGTCTGTTTGAATTCCCGCAATGACTAAATATGCATTCTTCAAAAGGAATCCTGAGCAAGTCGCCAGCATGACCTCCTTAATCTGCAGCTGAAGACAAATTTGCAGCACAGGAAGTCTTATCACTTGGCTAAGGGTAGAGCTGATGAAAGGGATAAGATAAAGAATGATAAATCGGAGAAGAACTGGAAGTTGTACGCTTGTGAAGTATTTCCTCTCTGACCAGGGCACCCTGTGATGTGGGGCGTTTTTGTGCAAGTGGAATCTCATCGGAGTACTTTGTCTTTCTGCTCTGTAGCTATTTGATTTCAGTCGCTGAAATTGGTACGGTGCATCCAGGTGAGATTGCAAGAAATAGCAGTGTAAGGAGCAAGAAAATCTATTTCATTGTAATGAGATTTTTCAGTTTGCCCCCCGTTTACTCTCATATGTGTGGAATAAAATGATAAACAAGTATTGCTGAGACAGGACAAAAAAACAACACATTTTAAGCATATTTGACTCCTACAGTGCTGCATGATTTTCTTTCCCTTTTTCTGCTTGTACTGCTTTCAAGTGCTTTTCTATTCTTTTACACACACTTCACTTGTCATTGTTTATTCTACTTTTTATCTTTTCTGACGGCCTCAGCTATTATCATCCAGTTATTCTAACTTTCTGCCCCCTGTGTGATTTGTTTTTTTTTGGAGGGGGGGTGGAGACTGGTCACATCCATAAGCCACGTGACCTCTCCCTTGCACGGTGGGGTCAGCGTGTTGTTGCTAATAACCATTGAACATGCCTTTCAAAAAAAAAATAAACCAAAACAATGGCTTTGGAAAATGTATTTGGAGGGAAAGGAAGGTCACATTCAGGGGTGAGATTGGAGTTTTCAGGAAGTGTTTGTTCTTATTTAGTCAAATCTGGTTGCTGTAGTAACAGTGGAAATAGAAGGTCTTTCTATTTCTTTTTATTTTCCTTGTTTGGCCAGCTTGCAAACTTGCCTCTGCTATTTAACCTACACACAAAAAGACTGCTTAATAAGTGAGAGTAGGTTTCAGCTAAACAAGCCTGGTCTGCAGGATTGAATTTAAAAAAAAAAAAAAACTGCATGTGCCTATTAGTTGCAGACAGGTGTCATATCCGGTGCAGTGTTTATAGTGATTATCTTAAGAAAATGTCAGGAAACCAAGCTGTTTTCTCAGTGTGAGGTCTTTTAGCTGTATATACTTGTTTCTTTAAAATTTCACTCCATGACAAATCTAGTCATTGGATCTGCTCAGCTGCCTACAGATACCACAGCAAATCGCCTCACTTGCTCACCAGCCAAGCCTCTGACTGCTTTCAGCTTTCAGGCTCCACTGATCCATCTATCTGCCAAATCGCCAACACTGACTGTGCCCAGCTGCTGTAGGGATGCTGTAAGAAAGCAGCCCGTGACTGCTCAGGTTTGGAGGTTTTGATTGGCGCTGGCCTGCAAGGTTAGCAGCTTCAAATGCAGTTTTTCCTCCTGCAAGTTTTTTTTAATTAATGAGACTGTAGGGGAGAGCTCAGAGCTGCTTTGCACTTTGTTGTTTAAGGAAAACAAAATTCAGCTTGGATTTTTTCTCTCTTTTTTTTTTTGCAGCATTACTACTCCCCACTTCCTGCGCACCTTCTAATCAGAGTTGTATTTTTTTGCAGTTACACGGTGCTACAGAAGGACGTCCGCGAGCTCGACAGCAGCTGCCCTCCAAAAGCTGACGCAAGCCTCAAACCAGGTGAGTTTTAAGTCAGTCCTAGAGAAGTGGTGCGCAGCAAAACATACCTTTTTTCAGACGTCCGTGGGCTGGGTCTGTACACTGACACAGTTGGCAGAAAACACTCGCAGAGTGGGCTGCAGCGAGGACGACTAGAGAAGTTTTGTTTTTGTTCTGGAGAGCGCAGCAGTGGAGAGCTCCTGTCACTCTCCGGTCTATTTTTAATTGAAGTCCTCACCAGGCTTTTTATAAAAGTGCCCCCGTTTTTCCTGCCGCAGAGCTCGTACTCTCTCGTAATTGCACATAGCAAACAGCTTCGTATTATCCCCGTCTTGGTATTCACAGGTGGCTGACTCACAACTGTGATATTTTCCGCATTACAAAAGCGTAAAACAAGCATCTGCCAAGGTGGTTAGATGCTGCTTAAACCCACCTGTGACAATGTGGCTGAATGGCTCAGCTGCTGTGCGTCACTGCAAACACTGACAGATATTCATGCTTTCGTGGTTCCTGCTCTTTTTTTTATACTGTAGCTTTTAGATAGGCTTATTATTATTATTATTATTATTATCATCGTTGTTAAGTATAGTTTAGAACATGTTTTAAAGGTAGAAGTGTGTGTTTTTTAAACATGCACTGATTACAGGTATTCAGGATGCTTCTGTAGACGTGTTGCACAGCTCTAAGCAGCCCTTATGAGGCTTGTTTAATGCGCTTCTTCTGCTTTTTTGACAGCGCTGGACGCAGCCCTGGAGTTCCAGAGGCAGCTGGTCGTGCCCAGCATCTGGAAGACAGAAGTGAAAGAGGAGAGTTCCAGCAGCGAAGAGGATGACGACGATGAAGAGGAGGAGCAGGGGGAGGATGCAAGCGGTGAAGAGGAAGAGGTAGAGGCAGCAGAGCGCACTTATCCTCTTATTCTTCAACTTCCTAGATGTAAAAAAAAAAAAAATCAAACAAACAAAAAAAACACGATGCTCAGCAACTGTCTTGTTTCCTGTCTACAGGAGGAGGTGGAGCCATTCCCAGAGGAGAGGGAGAACTTTCTGCAGCAGCTCTACAAGTTCATGGAAGACAGAGGTGAGAGCAGGCGGCGATGAGATTGATGTGTTTTTTTGTTTGTTTTTTGAGGTTTCTTTTTATTTGTGCAACAAGTTTAAAAATTTTCTTCATTTTAGAGGATTAAAAATGAGCTTAACACAAAATAAAATAATACAGTTTCTGTGTTGTGCATGTATTTATGATGTGTTTTGTTTTGTTTGTTTTTTTCCTCTCTCACAATCGCTGGCGTAGTTTTATTCGCACCCTTTGCCGCGTGCATAACACATTTTTTGGAGCTACAAGTGTTTCTTTACACTTTTTATCTCAAGTATCTCTACATGTGGGGCTGCTTTATTTTTTGCTGTTAAAGTGAACTGAAGGCCACTAATGAACTAGTTAACAGGACTGTAGACCTATTAAGACCTATTGTTTACACTGTATTGTTTTCACTCTGGTGCAATTATTAGAGTTTGTTCAGGTGAAAATTTACACAAAAACATATGATGGGCTTAAACTATAAAAGAAGAGGTTAAAATTAGCTCCACCTCTATTGACAGCATAATGCTAATTACAAATGAGTTCACTGGTATAAGAAAGTTATTACTCTATACTGCCATATATTAAAATGTTCCACATTCTGGATCATTTTTCTCTCATTTTACTTATTTTTAAAAAATAAATAAATAAATAAACTAATAATTTTCTCTACCAGACAAACATGCACTGCTGCTTTTCTTACCACATCGACCTGTGCCTTCTGTTTCTCCAATTCAGGAACTCCCATTAACAAGCGGCCGGTTCTGGGCTACAGGAACCTGAACCTGTTCAAGCTCTACAGGCTGGTGCACAAACTGGGAGGTTTTGACAACGTGAGTACTACTTTGCTGACACTTCCCCTGAGAGTAGCCTGATTTCAGTCGCTCTTGTTTTGTTTGGTGTTGACTCTCTCTGAATTTGTCTTCATCTGTCTCCCTCTTTGAGCAGATTGAAAGCGGCTCCGTTTGGAAGCAAGTCTATCAGGATTTGGGAATCCCTGTGCTCAACTCAGCTGCTGGCTACAATGTCAAATGTGCTTACCGCAAGTACGTGCAGATGCTGCCTTTGCAGCTCGAAAGCTTTTAAAATGCAAAATCCTCAAGAATCAATTTAGTTTTAATCTTTGTGTGATTAACTTTGAGTAGTGCAGGTGTGTTGGTGTGCGCATGCTTTGGAGAGGAGCAGTAAGATTAAACTTTGGAATGTCTCATCACGCAGGTACTTGTATGGATTTGAGGAATACTGCACCTCCACTGCCATCACATTCAAAATGGACCTCCCTTTGAAGCAGGGGACCAAGGGGGAGGTGAAGTCTGAGGGGGAGGCAGGGAAAACAGCTCCCACATCGCCAGGCTCTGAAGAGCAGAAAGCCCAGGTGGACGCAGAACCTTGCAGTGCACCGCCCGTCGTCTGCAAGGTGCGTACTCCCCGATGGTCTCTACTGTTGCATATCCATCCAGGCAGAACAATTATTGCAGATTAATTTCGCTACACCTGCCATATTTCTGATAATAAAGCGTCATTCTTTCACAGGACGAGAAACCTGATTTGGCTCGGAGCAAAACAGAATCCGAAACATCCAAAACTGAGGGAAAAGACGACGGAAAAGACGCCGTAAACGAGGGCGATGGCGATGGTGACGACGATGACGGCGAAGAAGAAGAAGAAGACGACGACGGTCCCCACAAAGCTGACGCGGACGAGGGTTCATCGACGGCTTGCCTCGGAGCCGACGATGTGAAGCAGGAGTGCGATGAGGAGCAGGAGAGCAAGGACAGCTCTGGGTAGGTGCACTGAAGGGACGGTCCCCAACACATCATCAGGGCACAAACATGAGCTCCAAGCAGCGCTCCTGCATGGCAAAACTATTCAGTCTGCAAAAAATTAAGAATTTAAAAGTTTTCCATGCAAAGGGACTTGAGGTATATGCTCTCCTTGGTTGCGGCACAATGCTAGAACACCATTAGCAGATGAGGAGCAGTGATCCTTCTGACCTTAATGGCACTAATACGCCGTATACTCTACCTGTTAACCAGAGAGAGGAGAGCTCTCCTCTCTCTCTCCTCTAACTAAGCTCTTATCCACTGCCCTTTGTGCTATTATTATTCCTTGTTGCTTAGTCGACATCGGCTGGCAGAGATATCTTAGAGCACCAAAGCCTGACTGCTACCTTTCACCTGGCATGTCATGCTGTGCTTTCTCTCTCTGTCTCTCTTGCTCGCTGGGATTGTTTGGCCATGGCGAGCCTCACTCAGCGGACACAACATGGCTGTGCTCTTCTTGATTTCTGCCCTTTCCTGATCCCTGTCTCTCTCTCTCTCTCTCTCTCTCTCTCTCTCTGTGCTCACTCCTCCTGTCTTTTTTTCTCTCATCTTTTTGGCTTTCAGTGTTCAGCTTTATTAAATGTCCCGTGTGTGAATGTTGTCACAGATGCATTAACCCTCTAGTAAAATAGTGCTTCAGATGCCTCCAGTGTTGGTAAATGAATCATTGTACAGTTTGGTCTCAGCAGTTGCATTTTCCCTTGTTGTTTCCTGTCTGCAGTGTCTAGATTAGTGCCGTCTGTCCAGTTCAGAAATGTTTGTCCAACCTCCAGAGTGACAGTTGTGTTGTTTGGACTGCTGAGCGCTAGAAAACACCTTCTTAGTTTACTGCAGTCTATGTGTCTGACTGAAGGACTGCAAAATTCCTGCACCTGATGACAATCAGCTACCTAAGCTGTTGCTCTCTGTAGTTTATATCAACCTTGGCCAAAGGTACCTGCTGATAAAGACCATTCGTGACCTTTGTGACAGTCAGAAGGTTCCCTGATCCTTTGGCTTTGTCAGGATCAGCGCTCCTCGCAGATTATGCAGGGTGAGAGTTTACAGATCCACTTGGTGGACAGCCCACAGGCTCATCTGATCTGAGCTTTTCTGATCATATCAAACCTGTTTGATGTTTACAGGCTGTAAGCTGGATCAGGCCGGTGTTGTGCGAGGGTCGCATTTTCATTCCAGCATGGGCAGAGATGGTGTGTAGCCATTGAAAGCTAGTTTACTGTGAGTTTAAATGAGAGAACGGTGCATTAATAGCAGAGATTGGTGAGTTATTGTCGAGCTCTTGCCTAAGAGGTGTTTATCTTTGTGATGAAGTGTTCTCAACTGCTCTGTGGAAAAGTTCACTTGGACTGTTGACATTTTGGCTTTTATTCATAATAATGAGCACTGAAGTTGAATTGTACTTGCAGTATTTGGAGGAAATTCAAAGTCTTAATCTAGCTGATAATTTGCTCTGTGAAACATAAAAAAAATGCAAAATACTTATCACACATAAAAAATGCAAAATACTCATCACAAATTGCTAAAGATTACAGATATTCAATTTATTAAAAATGCCATCAGGAAGTCTTTTACAATACAGAACCAATAAATGAATGATAAATGATCATTTTTAAGAAATTTATTTACATAGTTGCAGATTACTTTCTGTTATGTGTCTACTTGTTGCACCACAGCCGTGTTTTTTCCATCAGTGTTTTTAAATATCACTCGGCTCTTACAAATTAGCCGTCGGGAGAACGCACACACTGTTGAGTTAGGTTTGGGAGGGGCTGTGAGGAGTACTGTGATGTAGATGTTATTTGTTGCAGCAGGCCATATCGGACCTCGCGGCGGCCGTGCTTCCTCTCAGTGCTGTAGCCTCGCTTTAAGTTGCTGCGCTGCCTGCCACGTTGCGCTTTGTTGTGCTAACCCGCCTCTGCGGCCCCCCGCACCTAAAACACTTACTGACACTCCTGCACCGCCCGTACATCTCCTGATTGTTTCCCTCTAGCTCCTTCTCGTGGCTGCTTTGTTTCTTTACAGTGTGCGTATGAGTGTGAATGAGAATCCCGTGTGTGTGTGTGTGTGTGTGTGTATAGGGTTAGACAGCATAACAGTAGTGTAATTTCTTATGATCATTAATTTTTACTATGAAAGAATGAAGAATGATTTTTTTTTTTGCTGAAACACTTCATGTACTGTTCTTTGACTGGCTTTCTATTAATGATGCAGTTTGCTGTACATTGGACTAGAGCTAAGGCAGTTTATGTTTCTGTGCAGATGAAGGTGTAGTGTTGTAATGGGACAGGGAAGGCAAGGGTGGAGCAAATAAATTAGAAAAACAGGCTTGTTAGTAGCAGGCAGTGAGTTGGGTGGATGGGTGAGGGTGGGGGCTTTGTGGTGTTATAGCCTAGGGCCAGGAAGTGCTGAACTGTTTTTCTTGCAGGGATGACAGCAGTCAGGAGGGGGAGGAAGGGGAGGAGTTTGAGTGTTACCCCCCGGGGATGAAGGTGCAGGTGAGGTATGGGCGAGGCCGCAATCTGAAGACGTACGAGGCCACTGTGAAAGAGGCAGACGTGGAGGGGGGAGAGGTGCTCTACCTGGTGCACTACTGTGGCTGGAACGTCAGGTAAGACAGGACCTGGGGAGAAATCACCTAAACGTCTATTTTCACCCTAATTTAAAAAAAAACCAAAACAAAACAAAAAAAAACATCTCTTAACTCATGGGATCACCGCCTACGTGGGTGTCCCCGCAGCAGTAACCGATAACATGCCCTTTCTCACAATTCTGCTTCATCTTATCCAGTCCCATGGTCAGTGCTCTGATTATGGAGAACACTGGGCCATCTAGTGGCAGAAACAGAACTGAGTATCGGGTTGATGCGGATTCACTCCTCAGCTTCCTCTCTCAGTTTTGACCAAATCCCCTGTCTGTCTGTCCCCCAGCTGTCTGTCTCTCAACCAGATCTACAGACAGGCTGATTTTTAACCAATTTAACTCTTTTAATAATCAATCAGTGGTTTTTGGCTTAAAAAAAAATCCAAAACAAAATCCTTCAAAGTGACATTTGAATGTGAGCTAACCTTTGGATCTCTGAATGGCCAACCTAAGTGCTGCTACACTCACCTCTACCTCTCAACCCTCTCCCCCCTCCCCAGCGGGTCAGGGTTAACGCAGTGTTGAGTAGAGTGTTAGGGTACCATGACACAGAGGTTAACTAGTGCAATCGGCATTTCATCGTCTCAATGTTGTTGTGTGGTCCTCTAGCACTCTATAAAAGACAGTGGGATGTTCTCTGCATTGTGTCTGTTGTGTGTGATGTTGTGAAACTTTCCATCCCCCCCCCTCCTCATACGACCCACTTCCTCGGTATTGTGTGAAATCTACTGAATATGATTTGTGTGGTGGTCGGTGTTAAATCTTGTTTCTTTCTTCATCGTAAAAGGTTGTGTCTTTTTTCCACATAACACCATGGGATGGGATTTCTTCTCTTGCTGTTGAGGCTTACTGTGTCACAGCAATATGTTGGGGTCAGACAGTAGAAGCGTCTGTGTGGTGGGTGGTGTGAGAGAATATTTCACAGCTCCTTTCAAAGTCCTAAATGATGAAACTCTTTCCCCGTCTTTGTACTTGATTTTTTTTATTTATTTATTTATTTATTTATTTATTTATTTTTATATATAGATATGATGAGTGGATCAAAGCAGACAAGATTGTGCGACCCGCCAATAAGAATGTGCCAAAAATAAAACACCGCAAAAAAATAAAGGTACGACACTGGAGAGCTGGTCAGTTATCAACTTTAAAGCTGGTTTGATGTCGTGGAGTGAGAGACTGACTTATGTTGACTTCTGACAGAACAAAACTGAGAGGGACAGGTTGGAGAGGCTCGATGACAGAGAAGTCCTCGGCCCTTCGTCCAACACTAACCGCGTCCCGCGCTCCAAATGTGGCCTGAGCCAGGATGTTTTTTCCAAGATGGACGAGGGTGAGGACAAAGGGACTCAGCAGTCTCCAGTCAAGTCTATAGAAATTACTTCTATCCTCAATGGCCTGCAAGGTAGCAACACTCATTAGCCTGTAGTCCTCATGCACACTTACAGCAGATTAGGATAGTTTCACTCACTGATGTGTGTTATTGTGTCTGTTTATGTCCTGCTGAAGCTAATGTAGCTCTGTTCTGTTTGCCTCAGCCTCTGAAGTGTCCACAGATGAAAGCGAGCATGAGGATGAGGAGGGGGAGCATAATGAAGAGGATCAGCCAGGTTGCCACCTTAGAAAAGTCCAACCAGAGCCACTGCAAATATCAGAGCACTGGGAGAGCGGAGCCCCGTCTGAAGGGTCCAAACCTTGTCCAGTCACAGGAAAGAACCAGGATGCTGTCAGTGTGGAGAACACAGATACTGGAAAGCGCAGAAGCCAACCGGAGTTGGAAGGAGAGGCGAGCACCAGGAAGAGGAAAGCTGACAGTGCAGCAGAGAGGACCCCGAAAGGTCAATCCAAAGCTAAGACTAGGAACACTAGGAGTGCTGACTGGCCAGCTGGAGGCTCTCCTAGGAAGGTGGAGGAGAGAGCAGCCGCTCCTGAAGAGGAGAGGGGGGCCTCATGTAGCAGCAGTTCAGACGACGAGGGCGCAGCTCTGGCTGAGGCCCAGACTGAGGAAAGTGAGCGAAGCCGCCCGAAAAACAAGGGGTCGCCTACTAAGAAGTACAACGGAATGAAGGAGAAGACCAAAACCAGCAGACAAGCAGGCTTCTGGGAGATTCCCGAAAAGAGAGCCAAAGTTTCTGGGAATGCAGAGGAAAGGGCAGCCGTTCGCCCTAAAGGACAAAAAGACGTGTGGTCCAGCATCCAGGCCCAGTGGCCAAAGAAAACTCTCAAAGAGTTGTTCTCTGACTCGGACACAGAAGCTGCCAATTCTCCTCCTCCACCAGTGTCCTCGTGTATGGAGGAGCCGAGTGCCGAACACGATGCGAGACCCGAGGACGACATCTCACAAGAGCAGATGGAGACTGAGAAGCTCCAAGAGTTCCCAAGCAGCGGGAGCAACTCCGTGCTCAACACGCCACCGACAACGCCCGAGTCCCCATCAGGAGGAGGAGGCAGCGCTGTGGAAGAGTCTGGTCAAGCGCAGCCTTCCTCCCCGCCACCATCTATACCCCCCACCTTGCCTTCAGAGCCGGTTTCTGACACTCTTCCCCCAGGACCCATACAGGAGGAAGTGACAGGCGGGCGCAGCGAGACAGACAGCAGCACAGTGGAGGTGGAGAGTCTAGGAGGGGAGCTGCAAGAGCTTCCTCAGGACGAAGGGGGGAGTTCCCCCTCAAAGGTGTTCGACGTGAGCCTCTCGTGCAACAGCAGCAGCAGCTGCAGCCTCGAGCTGAGCAGCAGCAGTCAACAGGAGAGTGAGCAGAAGTCCAAAGGTACGAGCAGCCGCAAATCTACTTTAACAGGTTTATTTTTCAGTGACAGAATTCATTATTTTTCTTCAGGATGGAATACTGAAGAAACAGAGGCTGACAACTCATTTCACAGTCTGCCTGTTCCCTCACCGTCTTCTTGCTTTTTCTTTGTAGCGTCTGCGAGTCAGAAGCGACAGAAAGAATCACAGACTGGTGGAGCCTCAAAGAAACACAAGCCAAATCGCAAGAGCCTAGGTGTGCCTCCCAAAAAGAATAGGAAAACAGGTAAGAACAGCTGTCGAAGGAGCTGATGACACCAGCTAACGTTCTCATTTTCAGTGCCAGCAGTGCTTTTATGTGTTTCTGTTTCCTTTATCAACCCATTTGCTGGTATCATATAACAGATTCCAGGTAGGAGAGGAAATGAGGTGTTTCCTGTTCAGTGCATTTTCTCTTTCTTTTCTTCAGCCAACAGTAGTGATAGCGAGGACCAGTCTATTGTTGAGGGCACTGCCAAATCATCTGCCTCTAAGAACAACCCATCGGAGCTGAAGGCTGCCACTTCGCCCAAATGTCACGGACGATCTCCCCCTTCGAGCCATAAATACCACAAGCAGGGTGACGCAGACCACACCCAGCACCGAGACCACGGAAGATCGCCACGTGTGTACAAATGGAGTTTTCAGATGTGTGAGTATACAACCCATTTCAGTCAGGTGCTTTTTTAGTTTGTTTGTCAGCTCTGCAGTACTTAATGATTTGAGTGAATTGATCCTTTATTTTGGTTCCTCTCAGCTGATCTGGAGAAGATGACCAGCCTGGAGAGGATCTCATTTCTTCAGGAGAAACTTCAGGACATCAGGAATCACTACCTCTCCCTCAAGTCTGAGGTTGCCTCTATTGACAGACGACGGAAACGCATGAAGAAGAAGGAACGGGAAAGTGAGTCAACTCTTCACGCTCATTGCCAGGAATAATGGTGACAGCTAGCTAGTTTCCAATAAGTAATTTAGTAAATCTGGTTCCCCATGAAAACTAGCACAGGAGCAAAACAGGAAGTCGCTGTCACATCTTTAAAAGAAAAAAAAAAAAAAGAAAGTTTACCTCAACACTGACCACAACCAATCACTGCTTCTGCTCTGCAGGCACAGTGGCCGCATCCTCCTCGTCCTCCTCGTCCTCATCGTCGTCACCGTCCTCCAGTTCCCTCACTGCAGCAGTCATGCTGACGCTGGCAGACCCTCCAGTATCATCCTCATCCTCTTCATCTCAGAACTCTGGGGTATCAGTGGAGTGCAGGTGACAGGATGAGCCAGCAAAGAGCCACCGCACGAAGCACTTAACCAGCACCCTGGGGACAGCACCCCAGTTCCCTTTCAACAGGATGGAAAAGTCAACCCACATACTGTAACTACGGGGGCACAAAAACCAGACCAGAGACAAAAAAAAGAAAAACAAAACACAAGAAACAAGCACTATTTTTTACTGACAACTGTTTCCTTGGCAAGCTAATGGCACTTCAGTGCACTTTTATGAAGATTGTGTAAGGGGGGGATGAAATTTGCCCCCCCCCCCCCAAAAAAAAAAATATATATACACACACAGAATTATCTTTTGCGCTCTACTTAATTGAACATTTACAAGAATTGTTTTTGCAAGCAATAATTGTTTCCATTTGATAAAGTTGTTTTGCAAAGGGATGATTTCCAGTGAAGACCCCTCTGTCATCTGTCCTCGTAGCTCAACCTGGTGCAGCCCGCGCTCGCCGTGTTATTGTGGGGAATCTGGAGGAACGCTGCCACACTGGCATTAAAGGCATAGGAAAGGTAACTTTGCTATGTCTCATTTAAAAAAAAAAAAGAAGACAAAAAGTGGCCTCATCATGTGGATGAGGATGCCCTTCCCACGTACAGGCACACGCTCCTGTACATGCTCTGAATCAAGTAGGTGGTGATGGATAAGGTTTCAGAACCATCGTATGTCCGCTGATGGCCTCGGTGGATCATAAGGAATGATACTGTAGTGCCTTTTTGTTCTTCTCCGCGGGGCACTTTTGAGAAAGGACAGCACTTTCTTTTCCTGATGCTCTTCTCAGATCAGAGGGTTAGCTGGAACAGTGTGTCCCACATAAAAGACTGCAGAACGCTGTACGAGGGAGCAGGCAGTGAAGGGCGAAGTCTGACAGATAATGACGGATGTTATCGGCGCATTAAGATTATTAAGGTAACCGCAAAAGCAGAGCTCCTGTGCTGGATCACCTGCAAATCTACTACTGAATACTCATCCACAGCTTACTGTTGAGTTGAGCAGTATAAAATGTGCAATGATGGAGGTGGTGAATGCAATGGATCCATTAAATCAGTTCATCAGCCTCTTTTTAAAAGCCCATCTGCTTTATTTCATTATGTTTCCATCCTCCATTTGAACCCCCTCGGTCCCATCGACTTCACTGAAGATTAGATGATGCACATCTGCAACTGGATCAAGTTGAAGGCGGCCACAGGTGACATTTACGGCACGCGCTCAGAACACACACACACACACACACACACACACACACACACACACACACACACACACACACACAAAGCTGAAGCTCACATGTTCAGCGTTTCCAACTACATGAAGTTATTTAACTAAGTATATTTTTACTTCATCGAAACAGCGCACACTTTATTGGCATCTCATTCTGATCAAAAAAAAATGACATGCCTGCTTCTTCTCACACTCACCCCTACCAAGAAAAAAAAAGAAAAAAAGAAAAAAAAAAAGTTTGGCTCTGTTTCTTGTACTATGACCAGAATAAAGGTAGAGATATTGTAAATGTGCATTTATATCATAAGGTGACATACGTGTATACATTTCTGAAGACATCTCCAGTGTTTCCTTTGTATAGAGCCCCCCCCTCCCCATTGTATGATAACCGAAGTTACATTTTGTTCAGCACTTGTATGTAATTGTATGCTTTTGTTATACATTTGTATATTGAGAAGTGTTTTGAGTCAAGCTATTTAATATCTTGCACTGTTAATAACATGTACTTTTCTGTACAGACAGTTTTATGGTTTTAACTGTAGTTTGAGTGTAAATAACTGAGGGTTACAGCATGTTTGTTATCCCCCCCGTTTGTCCTCTTTCTCGTTCTCTCGTTTCATTTGAGTTCATTATGTTGTTCTGTTCTCCCGCTTTCATCCCTTTCAATTCTTTTTCCAATTTCATGTTTGCTTTAGTTTTTATCCAGTTTTTTGTCTTTTTTGTTTGGTTTTTTTTTTCTATATAGCTTGTGCTTGTGAGAGAAGAATGGTGGTTTTGGATGTGGCTGAACTATTTTCCAAACCTGTACATGGCCTGAAGCTAAAGCTGTATGAACCTGTATATGGGAAAAACAGTCTGCGTCATAGATCAACAGAAAGTAATGGAGCTTATTGAAAAATGCTCAATAGTATTTATTAGGCTCATCTGATGATGGTCATTGTGTAATTTATTGTAAAAATGTAAGCAAAGCAGAAGCCTCTGTTTGAAATAAATGCCATAGTTTGTGAAGTACTCCGTGCGTCTCTTGCCATCAGTGGTGGAAAGTAACTTTAGTGAAGCCTTTTACTCATATATGTCTACATTATTACATGTTTACTCATTTTAGAAGGAAAAGTATGCCCCCCCCCACACACACACACACACACACACACAAAGTACACCCTTTCTGCTTCCATAGGAATTAAGAGAGTAACAGCCAGATGTTGCTAGTCAGATGCACTTGATTAATTCATCATCAGCAAGTGTGAGCACCTCTTTTTTAAAAAAAAAAAAAAAGCAGAGTTTTTGGCAGTTTGCTGATCAGGTGTGCATGAACACTGGCAACAAGGAAAGCCATCAGCAATGATCTTAGAGAAACTGTCCATTAATTTGGGAAAGGCTATAAGGCGATTTCCAAACAATTTGAAGTTCATCATTCCACAGAGAGAGAGAGAGAGTATTCACAAGTGTAAAACATTCAACACAGTTACCAATCTTCCTAGCAAATTCAGCCCAAGGTCAGATCATGCAATGCTCAGAGAAACTGAAAAACCCAAGAGCTTCATCGCAGACTCTACAGACCTCAGTATGCTAAATGTTAAAGTTCATGTAAGTAGAGTTAGAAAAACACTGAACAAGTATGGCTAGTTTGGGACTGCCAGGGGAAAGCCTCTTCTCTCTAAGAATAACATGGCAGCACAGGTTTGTAAAGCTGCATCTGAACAAACCACAAGACATCTGGAACAACATCTAGAAATTTCAAGAAAACAACTCAGAATTTCGAGTTATGGATGGCGATTTTTTTTTTTTCTTTTAAGTGGTAGAAACAAGCTTCCATACAAATGTGAGGCCATCTGTCTTACAGCTAAAGTTTGGCCAAAACTAGATCATGCAACAGGACAATGATCCCAAGCACAGCAGCAAATCTACAACAGAGCAACTGAAAAAGAAAAGAAAGAAGGTTTTGCAATGACCTGGTCAAAGTCCAGACCTCAACCTGGCTGTGGCTGGACCTTAACAGAGCTTTGCATTTTGAATGCCTGGAAACCACTAAAGCAACGTTGTAAAGAAGAGTGGGCCAAAATATCCTCCACAACGATGTGAGAGACTGAAAAAGTCACAAAGAAAATGATTACTTCAAGTACTTAGTTTTTCTCTGCATTTTGACTTCATTTTTGTTAAATAAATAATGACATAATATGCTCTTGTTCATCTGAGGTTGTATTTAAAAGATTTTAGAGCCTGGTAAGGGCTTGAAGATTATTTTATTATTATTTTATTATTACTATTATTATTATAATACCCTGTGACATAAAACCTTTTTTTATATATAATTACTGCAAGTACTTGTTTTTGTTACATTATTACTATTTTTCCCAAATGCAGCATTTTAACTTTTATCAGAGCATTTTGTTCTCCAGCTTTTTGGTTCTCATTTAAAGCACAGACGGGTCAAATTGCTGGAGGGGAAAATGTGGGCAAACATGACTTTAACTGATTATTATTAACTATTTAACTGTAAATTAATTTAGAAAAAAGTGCACATTGTTAGCCACAATAATTATGCTGTTTATATGGTAATTGCTCTACTATCCAGCTTTAGAGTAAAGGATCCAGCCAGTTTCTATTAATCGAGTAACTAACCCAAACAAGCAAATCAAACATGGTGCATTTTCTACCGCGCGTTATATAATTTGTGAAGATGTCTTTGCTTATCAACGGAGACTATTTATAAAATACACAGTCTGTGGTTATTAGTGTGTGTTTTATTTCTTTAGCCTTTCTAAAGCTAGCAGTCTCAGCCTGTGCAGAGTAATTTTGGCCATATTTCCCGCTCTCGGCATGCGTCATCACTTACGTACTTCCTGGCAATGGTTCCACAGCAGCGTGCTAGTTGCTAGTCAGCTTCTAGCGTAGCTGCTCGTGAGTAGTTTGAGAGATGATGGGCGGCAGGACGAGCGTGATGGTGGCCGGTGTGTGTGGCGTCTTGTTCGTCGCGTACTGTATTTACTTTGACAGGAAGCGACGGAGTGACCCCCGCTTCAAGGAAAAGCTGCGTGAGCGTAAGTGTGGATCTCAACAGCGTAAAATTAGCAACGGGGGCACGTTAGTCTCCACGTGACAAATGGACCGCGAGGACACAAAAGCTCCCAAAATCGAGACTGAACGTATTTTTAAGCACAGAGAGTAACTTTTACTTTAACAGTGTACCTCAGCTGCGTTTCGGGAACGTTAACTCCTGTGAGTCACAAGTTACAAGTAGCAACTAGCAAACTTGTCCCCACGTGTTGTAACGACAGCAGTCTTAAAAAGCATTTCTTTCTCTCAGGTAGAAGAAAGCAGAAGGTCTCCAGTGAGAAGTCTACACTAACAAAGGTAGGACATGTGGGGAAATACCCGATTATTAGCTGTAGTTTGAGCCTAAATGTGTTGATTTCTGATTTATGTATTTATTTCCGTTGACTTTGAAGCTGCCTAACTTGAATGACGAAGAAGCTGTCCAAAAATTCTTCTTAGAGGAAATCCAGCTGGCAGAGGAGCTCCTCGCACAAGGTCAGCCACATGTTTATTCACCAAAAACTCACGGAGTCTTGCTGCCTGTGAAAGATGCACACTAGTCCCATCACAGTGGTGCAGTCTGTACAAAGCTTTAATAGGAATACAGCTGTTTCCCAGTACTCGAGGAATTTTAAACACTTATAATACATTTGTAATGGTTTGTAACCTTTTTCCTTTTCTAACACAGGTGAATTGGACAAAGCTGTAGACCACCTGACCAATGCCGTTGCAGTATGTGGTCAGCCTCAGCAGCTACTTCAGGTGCTTCAGCAGACACTACCTAGTCCAGTCTTCCAAATATTGCTCACCAGACTACCCAGCATCAGCCAGGTGAGATTTACCTGCATCATGATATTTTATTTTATTTATTTTTTTTTTGTGGCATCCTTGAAAACCCCCCAGTTGCTATTTGTGATCTCTGGGACAAGAAAGGGTGCAAGAATAAATCTTAGAATCATCCAAAGCTGAGAGATGTGTGTCAGTAGCTCTCGGTTATTTCACCTCTAAGACAAAACACATTCCTCAGTGCCCCGTGTAACTGAGTTTTACTCCAGTGTGGCTGTTCTGTGACGGGTGTGACCTCTGAAAGATGTTTTTCTTTTTCAGCGTCTCGTCAGCGCTCAGTCTTTAACGGAAGATGACGTCGAGTGAATGTGTGAATGAGTTTGAGATGGAAGTCCACAAATGGGGGAGGGGTTTCAGACACTATTATTGCTGCACGGTTTGGTACGTCTGACTGCGGTCGCTTGTGAGTTCTGAGCTGCACTGGCCGTCGGTTGAGAATAACCCCTCTCAGTCATGGCACCTTTGAGGTGGATGAACGTCCGCGAGGTCACAATTATGGGAGCCACATTCCTTCTTTCCAGCACGTCCCATATTTTGTAGTAATTTGTATTTAATTTTGTTTGGGGTTGTACTTTAATGTAAAATAATGTGTGCGTTATTTTAATGGGCGGTTTGCTGTTTGTGACTTGAATGTGAAATGAGTGTCATGAGAAGCGCGTGTGTGTGTGTAAAATACTGTTTCTGGAAATGTTGCAGATCACTTGTGTTTTTTATATATATATAATGTTGCAGTCTTTCACACGTGGGTATGTTTTTCTGTGTGAAATCCTACAATAAAACATTAAAACACGTGTTGACTTTTTGATTGTCCACTTGCCAGTAGATGGCAGTAGCAATGCACAGGAAAACCTGAAGCATTTACAGTTTTGAAATGTCGAGTAAGGGCACTTTCACTTTGGAAATCTGGAGAGTTTTTTTTTTTTAAGTTTAATAAAGGGTGTGTGTCAATCAAGGATGAGTAAATATTTATATCATAATTAGCATACAAGCCGCTGCAGTGGAGCCCACCCATATAGAGTGCAAAACAAAGATCTGTGAATCCGTGATATTGGTAATAAAACACAGACGCCGCTGAAACAAGGTTAAATTGGCATCGTGAGACTATTTCTGTTTCCAGCCAGCGCACTGAAACCTGAGCTCGCGCGAGTCCACCGAGCTCAACAATGTCATTATTGTGAATGGCTTTATTGTGTGTGCAGGAGAGCAAAAGTGGAGCAGCTCGTAGAGGAAGGGAGTAGGTCTGCTTGGATGTGTGTCTCTTGGAAGACAAATAGAGATGTAATTATTTTTATCCCTGTCTGCAGCTGTTTTTTTTTTCTCTCTTTTTTTTTTTTTAAAGGCTCTGGCCAGAGCAGCCCAGGCCCAGAGTTTTGCCAGGAAACGAGTAGGGGGAAAATAGTTTTTCAACATTAGGAATGAAAAATGAACAGCGGCCCAGAAATGTCGAGCGCAGACTAAATGGTAGACAGTGTTCCGTTTTCCATGAACTCATGTGCTCACTCTGCAGTCTTTTCTCCAGCACTCCTGGTATTTTGCCATTTGGTGGAAACGGAGAAGCCTGCCGGGGGCCTGCTGAGTCCACTGGCACTAGGTGTGTGCGCAGAAGAAGTGACTCGTTGTTAAATCTATCCTTTGGGGAGGCAGAGAAGGAAAAATAACAGACTGTGTTGGAGGTCAAGCTGAAAACTGTGGTCTGCTGCTGGCAGACTGGGGATAGGAACAGGTTCAGACCTCTCCACTGAGCGTAGCGCTGGCCCGTTTCTCCTGTAAATAAACACTCCTCTGCTGGCCTTGTACTCTGTCCCCTACAGACTGGATGGAGCTCAGGGGGTCACTGAAGGATACCAGATTGGCCCTGCCTACTCTGAAAGCACGCCAGCATAAAATGAACCCAGTGAAACGGGCCTTGACACGAGGACAGACACGGTTTGATTTAAGGATGACACAGCAAATCCAGTTTCAGCGTAGCACAAAGCATGCTCAGTAACCACACTACCGAGCGGAATAATAATCTACTGAATGGAGTGCCTGCTGTAATACTTCTAATATAACATCATTCTTTTAATTGCCTTGCTGCTCTATTTCAGTCTGTATGAATGGGTTATGAGTCAGCTCTTTGTATCTGATGAAGCCAGCAGGGGGAAGGAGGAGAAAAATGAAAGAAACTCCCTGTTGTTTTGCAGTAGGGGGCACTGTTGCTCCAGGCAGTATTTCCACACCTCTGTGGCCTTCCACTGAGCTGCAGACGGATTCGCAGTTTGAGGACAACTGAATGGACAGAGCCGCGAGCACAACAGTTCCAGTTGACAGCAATAACAATGGCTGTGCCTGCAGCACAGATACCGTGTGCCCAGAGAAGTGATTTTTAAAAATCTTTATTTTTAAAAGAAATGAACGTGTACACAATGACACATAAACATCGCTTCACTGCAGGTAGAGAAAAGAGCCCCATGATCACGGCAACAGAGAGTGCTCAAAGCAGCCTGACTGCCATTGTAATTTGCTGAAGCGTTGAATTGGGAATATTATAATCACTATAATAATCTGAACTCCGCAACTCATTAGTGGAAATCCTGTCAACAAATTATCCGCATCTCTAATGACCTTTGCTGTGTTATTGGAGTGTGTGAGTTTGAATGTCAAGGCTTGATTACTGCTTCTGTGTACCAAGTGCCATCTGACCGGTGGAGATGTCTGGTTATGTAGGAGCAGCTGGGTTTGGGATTTTAAGGCAGCCAGAAATAACTCAGTTGTGTGTGGTTGCTATGGCAGCTTCACGTAGACTCTCGGCTGAACTGGTCTGCATTTGAGATCCTCTGAGTGTTGCGTCTGAGCAGTGAGGGAGGTATTTGCCTGCCTGTAGCTTGCTGATCAGCGACTGTTTGGTTGGTGGAGGTGTCCGCAGAGGCCCGGAGTTTTTCCCCTGCCACCTGATGATGCTTCACGGTTCCACTGTCTGTGCCCTGCTGCTGATGTCATGGCTGTGGTGCCAAGGCCTGAAGCTGGGGGGGGGGGGGGGGGGGGG